>JAOQMS010044417.1:0-10377 GCA_027563885.1 Erythroxylum longipes | reverse complement strand
GACAGGTATGGTATCAGAGCAAGTATGCATGAACAAGGATAAGCAAGTATGCATGAACAAGAGTCAGACTCTGGGAACAGGGTCTAACATCAACAATGTTAAAATTTAACAAAAACATTCGATAATCTATGTGGTTCAAATGTAGTGAGATGTTACTATTTGTTGTTGTTAAAGGAAAAGAATGGTGTGTTAAAGCTTTGTTATATTTATGAATTCTCTCCATATCTAGCAGGAAAAAATAGTCTGTTAATACTTATTTCCAGAATCCTGATGAAACCCTACAGAGAGTTTTTGCAACTAAAAACATGAAGCTAAGTAAGCTTAACCCATGATAACAAAACATTTTGCAAACAAACAAATACCGATAAAATAACCCAATCAATTTTTCTTTAAAGAATCAGATCCTCTCCAACTGATCATTGCAGACCAATCATCAATAAACACAGCTAGATTTCACTATTTTTTTCTTCCTTTTATGGCTGATGTAGAATTTCTATAGTTTTGTTCTCCTGCATTATAAGTTGTAATCGTTTCAGTATTTCACCTTGAGAAGCCATCCAGGAGAGCCTAAAACAATATGGTCAAGAAGTTCTTCAACTTCCTACATCAAGATCAGAATCTTCTATTATAGTGGTGCAACCTGGGCCTCAATCTCCTCAAACGGATGAATAACGACTCTAATGAAGAACGCCTTAATCTAGTAAGTTTTTCTTATCTAAAAAGAAGAACGTCTCTAACGAACTTCAGCAGTGTTATTGCAGATAAATTACGAATTTTCTATGACTTGCAGAGCCCCTAAAAAGCTCCATTTTCTAAAGGTTCAAGGCATGTTGACCATGACCCGACCTGAATTAAAAAATAAACAGGTTAGGTTAAGTCGGTTTGGATTGGTTCAAGTCGGGTTGGATCTAATTAGGTCGAGTAGAATTAACAAAATTTCAATTTAACTGAACTCGTATTTTGTTGGATTGAACTTGGATATAGGAAGGGAGTGGGGTAGGACTTTTCTAATAAATGGGCTGGATCACTTTTGGATCTACTCAACTTGCTAATTAAGTCAGGCTGAATCAAATCAAATTGGGTCAAAGTGGATAAGTCAGGTCGAATCGGGTCCAAATGAAAATTGGTTGGATTAAGGGGTATTTTCGTCAAATATGTTTCTACTCTCACTCGTTCTCTCTCTCCATTTCTCTCGTAGATTAAAGAGAAGTAGGGATGACAATTATGGCCCAGCTTGCCCGGCCCTTTTTTAGCCCTTGTTGGTCGGGCCATGGGCCGACCATAGTTCTCCAGTGCGGGCCACGGGTTGGCCGACCCGACCCATATCCTGCTCACTTTTCTTGAAATGACATCGTTTTGTTTAAAATGACCTCGTTTGGATTTTTTTCCAGTAAGGAAAATGGACCCCAATCAGTATGGACTGAACTCATATTGAGCATGTGATGGAGAGACCTGATATGGATGCTATACATATAAGGTTAAGATCTCCTATAACTGCTAAGACAAATCATAAACATACAGATACTTTGACCCATTCAGAGGTTTACGTGTTAAGAAAACTACAAAAAGGTGTTAACGATGCCTTGGGAATTGACTTTCGTGAAGGTTTTAGCAGATTCGCGTTCGTTTAGGCTTCAAAAAGTTTGTTTGAAGTCATGGAACCGAATCAAGTATTTTCTATATTTCTTCATTTTTCCCCTTTCATGTTCAATCAGGGATATATAACTAAGGCTCATGTTACGTACTATATGTGGTATTAGAGAAGTTACGTGATCGGGTGGACAAAAATGAAGGCTTTTCGGTTTGTTTCTCTATAAAGGTTTTAGAGAATAATAATTCATTTTTTTGGTTTTTTCTTGCTTATGGATGCTTGAATATATGCTACATGTGGTTAGCATTGAAAAACAAGTTTAAAATGAGCTTTGGAGAGTAAAAAATTAACCCAAAACTCATCAAAATTTGCTTCTGGGAGAACGACGGGTGTGTGTACCGAATTGGGAGAACGTCAGCCGTATATGGTACACACGCCCGATGGGTGTATAGTGTTTACATAAAGGTGTCGTATCTGGCGCATGCATGACAGATAAGAGATGCATGGCATAGTAGATGAAGGACGAGTGTGGCATGTATGATACACACGCCAGCTAGTGCACAGTAATCGAACAGAGGCGGTGAGAGAGGTGTGTGCAATGCATGCGCCAACCACCTGCCCCGAAATGTGACGTGCACAGATGAGGACGCGTGTCTGGAGCATGTGATACAGGAGTCAGACGGGTCAATCGCGTGCGCCACACATGCCATCAAGGCTCCAAGCGCATCAGTGTGTGTGTGACGTGTGTAACACACGTGCTTGATGCATCCAGAGGCGTGTGAGGCACTTGCCATCCAGTGCCCATAGGCATTGTGATGTCAACTCTACAGTATTGTTGATGTTATACTAAAGTCAGCTAAAAAACTCAAAAATTAAAGAATTCCCGTAATGATACTTTGGGTCATTTTGGGTATGGGGAATTCATAAAGTGAGTTTTTTTTTAATTTTTTTGGATTTATTGCATTAGTAATAAAAAAGATTTAATTCCAGAAAAAGGAAATAAAGCATTTAAAACAGTTTTTGAGTGAATATTCATGCTTCAAACTTGACATTAGGGAAATACTTGAGGTTTCACGTCTCATATGGTAATTTCAATGTTTGATATCATATAATAGTAACTCTGATTGAGATTTTTTGTGATGAAAGTCTCAAATAAAGTTTACTGATAATGTTTTTAGCACTATTATGTGATAATGAGAGTGTGCATTTAGATTTTACATTTATTGATGAAACATTGTCACATGTTGCATGCCCATACAGAATGTGAGGATAACCTATAGGGTTTTACGGTTTAGGAGGGAGGGTTTAGGGTTTAGGGAAGGCAAGATTTTTCTCTTAACTCTACTTTACCATTATGTCCTGGAACAAAAAGCAACCTTCTTCGGTAGCCACCAACCGCCAGCCAACCATTGCCAGTCGTCGGACCGTTGTTGCTGCCGCTGCTGCTACGGTAATCGACAATCTCACAGGCATTTTGTCTATAACTTACAGCCCACCAAAAGATTCAGAATTTTCCGATCTCAAAACCCCACAACTAGTTTTGTTAATGGAACACCTAACAATGCACAATCTATGCCCAAAGCTCTTACCGCCGGCGTACCTCCTCAACTTTTTGCTTCCTGTTCTCCATCTTTGTTGAGGCCAGCACCCTCTCAGAAATCTTCACAGCCAATGAGTGCTTCTTCATAACCCATCAGCCAAATCCCCCGCGATGTAGGAGCGATTGGCACAGGATTGAGAAAATAGTGAAAAAATCTTCTGACTTCTTCTGGGCTAAGGAAGTCAGAATTACTAATTCAAATACTGGGTTTTGTTTTCCTCACGACACTTTGACCGGGCCTTTAGTGATTTCGGACGACTATATAGCTGAGAGTCTCCATCAATGGACTTGTTGCTTAGTTGGTTTCTTTCCTACGCATAGTATGCCCTTCCTCGCCATACAATCCATTGCGATGAGGGCTTGGAAGACACTTGGCCTTAAGGATTTTATATCCACAGGTATCGGTTTTTTCCTATTTCGTTTTCAATCAGAGGAGGCTTTATAGTTGATTCTTGAGTAAGGCCCATAGACTTTCAGTGGGAAATTCATGGTTTTACAGCAATGGCACCCTCACTTTGTTTTTTTATAAATCACGAGTTTCCAGAGTGCTTATTTGAGTACGATTGCATGATTTACTACCTTTATGGAATGAGCAATGCATTGGTCTCCTGGCCAGTAGGATTGCGATCGCCATACTTTTGCTAGGACTCGACTCGTTTTTGCCATATTCTACATTAAGCTTTTTGCTGCAGTTAAGCACATCTATGAGATTGATATTGATAACGGTATGAGCAGCGAGTTGATTCATGTCCTAGAGGAATATAGCTGGACACCGAAGTGTTGCTCTCAGTGTTGTGTGTTTGGCCATTCTTGTGTCCCCCCGACTACTCTAGCACATCAAGTTGCTCCTCCCACTACTGTTACTTCCTCGCCTTCCTGAGCGGCAGTTCTAGCCTAAAATCCCAGCGTTGAGGACCCAGTCTTGAATATTCCTTCTCCTACAGCCTCCTCATATATGGCTAGGGGAGCAAACCAAATCCCTACTTGTGATGTTTTGGTGTCCTCAGATCTTGCTCATGATGTTGCTTCTGTGGAGTGAATTACTTCAATTTGGCTGCCTAGCCATCCCACTCTAGGATTTTTAGTGTCTTTAGAGCTAGGTCAAAGTGTTTCTATCGAGGCGCGGGCTACTTTGAGTCAAACGCCTGGTCCAGCTACTTTTTCAAAGGTGAGGACTACTCCTAGCCTTATGCCTTGTCTTCTAAGTTCAGAGGCTTCTATCCCTAGTAGTAGCTATGGCCCTATATTTGTCAGCACCTTTGGAGATTTTCCACTCGATAGCTCGCTTGCTCTTATTACTAGTCTTTTTTCAAGTTTGACTGAAGGTAGAGGGAGCGAGGGGTATAACCCCTCTAGTTATTGTCTTATAGTTTTTTCATCCATTTCCTATGATAGGAATTTGGAATATTGGGGGCCTTAATGGCTCTAACATCTAGCGAGCGGGTCGAGATTGGATTATGCGTCATGACCTTAATTTGGTTGGACTTTTAGAGACCAAAGTAGCCTCTCGCAACTTGGTGTTTATAGTTACTGCTACTTGTCGGGGATGGGACTATCTGAGTAACGTGATGAAGGAGATGGCTTGTCAAGTTTTGTTATGTTAGGATCTGAGTTTGTTTAAGATTTGGTGTCCAGTATTTACGCTTCAGGGTATTAGCTGTGAGGTGACACAATTGCAGAAGGGTACTACCTTTGGATTGAAAGTTGTGTGTGGTTTCCCTGATCCGCGAAACAGGAGAGAACTCTGGGAATTTCTTCGGAATCAGGCTAGGTGATTTACATCCATGCCTTGGTTGGTTTTAGGTGATTTTAACTCTATCTTGAGTCATTCGGACAAAGTTGGCAGAGACATAGGGTGGTACAGGCATATAGATGAGTTTGGTCAGTGCTTACAAGATGTTGAGCTTTTACAGCTTCCATTTAGGGGATTGTGATACACTTGACATAATGATTAAAAGAGGCAGGGTTCTATTCTCCTGCAGTTGGATTTGAGTTTTGGAAACTCTTTATGGTTTTCTTCTTATCCTAGTACCACTGCTAAGCTTTTGCCTTGTGATATATCTGATCATAGTGCTATGGTGATTCAGCTTGGTGTTTTGAGATAACGACCTCCTAATCCTTTTAAGTTCTTGAAATATTGGGTTGATCACACTGACTTTTCAGATTTGTTAATAGGGTATGGGCACACTTGTGAGGGGGGATCTGATGTTTTGTCCCACTCGCAAACTAGGGATGTTGAAGTAGGAGCTAATGTCTTTACATTTTCGTGACTACAACCACATCTCCACCAGAGTTAGGGTGACTAAGGCCCAGTGGACTTCAGCGTAGGCCGCCTTGGATGCTTTACCACTTTTGGAGGTGTTAGGTATTGCTAAGGGTGATCTTGCTCACAAATACTCTCGCTTGGTTCATAATGACGAGTCTTTTTATCGTCAGAGATCTCAAATTTAGTGGCTTGCTTTGGGTGACCAGAACACTAGTTTTTTCTACAGATCCTTGATTTATAGACATGTTAGAGATGGGGTCCATAATTTACAGGATAAGATGGGCACTATTATCACAGATCAGTGAGTACTGGGCCAGCTAGCAGTTCGTTACTTCTAGGACATCCTTAGTTCACCCCCTAGGTTCCTTCAGTAGATGTTGCTCAATCCTTAACTCGGTGTATCCTAGAGGATTTTGTTCCATCCCTGGAGAGCCCAGTTTCAGATAAGGAGATACATGATGCTTTATTCTCTATCCCAAAGGATAAGGCTTCGGGCCCTAATGGTTACACTTCTTTCTTCTACAAGAGGTGTTGGGACATCATTGGAGTAGACTTCAGGGTGGCCATGAGGTTTTTTTTCCTCTACTTTTGTTTTGTCTCATGGTGTGAATTCAACTAGGATCACTTTGGTTCCCAAAGTAGAGAGCCCATAGACACTGAAAGACTTCATACCAATCTCTTGTTGCAATGTCCTTTATAAATGCATCTCAAAGGTTATTGCAAATTGGTTTAAAGTTGTTATTCTAAAGGTGATTGGAAGAGCCCAGATGGATTTTATCCCGAGGAGATAGATGGCAGATGTTATTTTTCTTACTCAGGAGTTGATGCATGAATATCATTTTGATCACTCACCTTCTCGATGAACACTTAAGGTTGATATTCATAAGGAATTTGACACAGTCAGTTGGGAATTCATTCTGCTAGGACTGAGAACTATTGGTGTTCCTGCTTCTATGGTTAGTTGGATTGAGGCATGTTTGTGGTCTGCACATTTCTCTGTAAGCCTAAATGGGGAGCTGCATGGCTTCTTCTCAGCTATATAGGGGGTGCGACAGGGGGATCCTCTCTCTCCTTACCTATTTGTGTTAGCTATGAAGGGGTTGGATGGAATCAAGAGAGAGGCCACTATAGTACCTAGATTTCGTTTCCATTGGCAATGTAGGTAGACTTCCCTTACTCATCTCTGCTTTACAGATGAATTGATGACTTTCTGTTAGGCATATTAGGCTTCTGTTGAGATTGTTTGATAGGCTCTGGCAACATTTGAGAGGGCATCTAGTTTGGCTATGAACTCAGCTAAGAGCCGAGTCTTCTTCTCAGGCATCTCCGAGGTTAAGTCTGCTTCTCTACAGAGAGTGCTTAATATTCAGATAGGCTCCCTTCCAATTTGCTATTTGGGCATCCCACTTATCACTACCTGGCTGCGTCACTCAGATTGTTTACCATTGGTTGAGAGGATTTTTTCTCAAATTAGGTTGTGGACTTCAGCATCTTTTACCTATGCGGTTTATCTGCAGTTGATCCGATCTATCCTCTTTTCTAAATAGGTATAATGGTCAGGTATGTTTATTTTGCCCGTTAGTATTTCTCACCGTATTGAGAGCATAGTTTCAGCTTTTCTTTAGAGAGGTACCTCTTTGTCCCACATCGAGGCTAAGGTGGCATGAGCTTCAGTTTGTATCCCAAGGCAGGAGGGTGGTTTGAGAGTCAAGAGGGTCAGGGACTGGAATAAGGCTGCCATGCTTAAATGTATGTGGTAACTGCTCACAGACAAATCTTCCATATATGCTACGTGGGTACACATTGTTTTATTGAGAGGTAGATCCTTTTGGCATATTTGAGTCCCATCGAGTTCTTCTTGGATTTGGCGGAAGATTTTGCTGAGTCGAGAGTGGTGTAGAGGTCTTATTGTGGCGTGTATAGGGGATGATCAAGACACATTATTATGGTAGGATTATTGGTTGCCGGATTAAGGCCCACTGTGTGATAGGTTTTTGTTCCGAGTTCTCTCTTCTACTGGGCTATCTTGGGATGCCCGGGTTGTGAAGATTATACATACTAGAGAGTGGAATTTTCCTCAGGGGAACAGTGAGCTGCAGTAGGTATGGGACTCTATCTATCTTTGGTCTCGTGCCCAGCACTCAGATAGTTGGGTTTAGATTGGCCACTTATTAGGGTTTTTTAAAGTTCACTCTACATGGAACCTTATCCGAGCTCTATGACTAGTGGATCTGATCTACCCTCTACTATGGTTTCCAAGGCATATCCTACGACATTTTCATCCTCTGGTTAGCTTCGCAGGGACGACTCCGGACAATGGACAGTCTCTAAATGTTTGGAGTATTGTCAGTCTCGACTTACGTCTTATGTGGATCCTTTGCCGAGACACATGATCTCCTTTTCTTCTAGTGTAGGTTTTCTTCCTTTGTCAGGGGTTCTCTCTCGACAAAGACTTCCACTGCTTGGCCCTCGATTTCTTGGTTTCCTCTCCTCCAATGGGCTTCCACCCATCTTCATCGACAGAAGGACTTTAGACATCTTCTATCGCAGTTAGTCTTTTCTGCCATTGTTTACTTTTTTTGGTATGAGAGGAACAACCGTATTTTTAACAATAGTCATCATTTGCCCCAGGACATTATTGTGGACATCACTGAGCTTATTTGTTCTCGTCTTCTAAGCCTCTAGACTCATTTTCAGATACCTAATATTCATCGACATATTTGGAAACTACCTATACAACCTTGTATTTTTGAGGGCCCCTGTGGCTTTTTGCTTGCTTTGTATTCAGTTATTTTCTGGGGGCTTCCTTTGGCCTCTTTGATTTTTTTGAACCTTCCTTTTATTTATAAATTTTTTTATTCACTTAAAAAAAAGTTCAGGGTTTAGGTTTTTAGGAGGGAAAAGGTTTTTGGGAATTTTTTTCTCTCAACTCAGCCTTTACAAAATGTCATGTAAAAAAAAAAGGCCATTCCGACCACCGCAGTTTGCTAGTCAACCTTTAACAACCACCATCCTCTTCGGAATTTCCAAATCTACTCATCCACATAAAAACTTTTCTTAACGGGCATCAAAATCAAGCAAAAAATGCAAGAAACTCAGACGGTCTTACCATCTCTGACAGAGCTATCCCTTTTGCCAGCACACGCCCACTCCTCCGATACTCCCAGCGTCCTCCTCGACGCCACTGTAACCTTCTAAAGTCCTATTGTCAACTAACAGAAAAGGGAAAGAAACCACCGATGATCGAGGACCACCGCAAGTCACAACTGTAGGGGATAACGATTCGTAGTTTCCACCGTTTGCTCGCGAGGCTAGAAATGTGTCGCTGAACACTGACCCTCCTCTGCGAGTCTCTAAGTGAAGCTGGGTGAGCCACCTCAATCGCGCCAACACATTCGTCATCTCTCCATTGTTGGTGGGAAGGAAGGGACACATGCCGCTGGGAGTGAAGAGATAGTTGGAGCTGAGATTAGGGCAAAGAAGGACAAGCCCGAAAATTCCCATCCATTCACTGCTATTTCCAATTATGCCCCTGGTGGAGGTAATTACAAAACTGCCCTTATGTAAAATTCCATTAATGCCCCTGCTTATGTTATGTATGCAAAACCTAGGTAGAAAACTATTAAAAAGCCTTTTGATTTCTCCTGGGCTGAGAAAGTCAGTATTATGAATTCCAATACTAGACTTTGTTTCCTAGAAATAGCCTACGAGCCATTCAATGGCCCGATGGTGGTACCAGATGAGTTCATTGATGAGGACTCGTTGTTTAGTATGGTTTTTCCCTGGGCGCAGTATGCCCTTTCCTGCCATGCAGATTCTAGCTATATAGGCTTGGCAGACTCTCGACCTAAAGGATGTCCTCTCCATAGGCACGGGGTTCTTTTTCTTTCAATTTCAGTCAGAGGTAGCTTTACAGTCAATTCTCGAGCAGGTCCCGTGGATTTTTGGAGGAAAATTCATGGTCCTACAATAGTGGCACCCGCACTTTGTATTTGATAAATCCAGAGTCTCTAGAGTGCCTTTTTGGGTACGGTTACATGGATTACCATTCCCTTTATAGAATGAGTGCAGTCTTGGCCTCCTAGGCCAATGGATCAGGCGACTACTTAATTGTGATCGGCATACCTCCACCCGAACCCGACTCTCCTTTGCTAGGATCTGTATGGAGCTTCTGTTGATTCAGAACCCATCCAGGAGCTTGATATTTGTTGCGGATTGAGTGGTGAACTAATCCGCATATGACTGGAGTATGAGTGGACATCTAAGAGATGTGCCACGTGCCATGTATTTAGACATTTATACTGGTCAGGTATGTTCATTCTGCCCACTAGCATTACTCGCCGCCTATAGAGCATTTTGTTAGCTTTTCTTTGGAGAGGTACTTCACTGTCCAACACTGGGGCTAAGGTATCATAGGAGTCAGTCTGTTTTCATAGGTTAAAGGGTGGTCTGGGAGTTAAGAGGATCAGAGACTTGAATAGGGCAGCCACGCTTAAGTATATGTGGCGACTATTCATAGATAGATCTTCTACATGGATCATATGGGTACATACTGTTTTGCTGAGGGGTAGATCTTTTTGGCATATTCGAGCCCTGTCGAGCTCATTCTGGGTTTGGTGAAACATTCCGTTGATCAGAGAGTGGTGCAAAGGTCTTATTGTTACTTGTATTGGTGATAGTCGAAATACCTCCATATGGCAGGATTACTGGTTGCTGGATCAGGGGCCTTTGTGTTGGCCCTCGAAATATTTTTGTCGAATTAAGCATGATAGTTACGGAATAAGCATGGAATTTGAATTTTTGGCTTAGGATGAATTATAAGGTCATGATGGAATTATTATTAGAGTTAATTAATTTTTTTGTGTTAGTAGGATTTTATTACATTGGTTAATTAGATTAAAGTAGTAAGAATGTGTAAGG
>JAOQMS010044416.1:0-10377 GCA_027563885.1 Erythroxylum longipes | reverse complement strand
GGCTAACGGATTTGTTCGACGACATTCACGTGAGAAGGCTGAATCTTGCTTAAGCGGACCGAAGCGAGATTGCCGCACGAAAGTGGGCGCGACTTGTGGTGAAAGTTCGGGTCCAAAGTAGACCTTTGTGACACTAGTCATGGTTACCGAAGAGTCGTGAATTTTAAAAAATTGAGTAATTTGTTTGAAAAAAAATTAATAAATAGAAAATAACATATTTTATTAATTTAAAAAATTATCTAAAATAATACTTGATATTAAACAGTATCAGTTCAATAGTATCAGTTCAATATCATCCTGGAATCAAATTCAACACTACTACCAATATGATATTCATAACATTAGCAGAGATACCGTTAAGATGTTAATCAGTAATATAGTTTGTTAATTATGCATTAGAAAATAATAAATACAACTTTCATTACTGAAAAAAGTCTGACTTAAGCTTTTTAACTTTTGAATGTTTACAATTTACAGGTTATTAATATTTTCAAAATTTTATTTGGGTTAAATTTGCAGTATTCTTTAGTTAATAAAATTTTTAATTTAATTCAACTTGCATTTCTTTATTTAAAAATATAAAAGAAACAAATAGTATTTAGTCTAAAATGTGAAGTTTATAATAAAAATTTAATTAAAAATTATATAAAAATTAAAAGGATAAAATAAAATACAAATGGGTACATCTAATGACAATCTTACGAAGTAATGAAGACATTTTGTTACGGTAAAGGCAAAAACTAAATCAACATCTGGGAATAAGAAGTTCATATGTTTTGAATAGAAGCCAACTCAGTCTGTCGGAAGAACAATGACCATCTCTATCGAGGAGGACACTGATGATTGCAGAGGCAACCCTGCTCGGCGTTCCACTGTATACAAAACTATGAAATCAAAAGTTTCAAAATCCACGTAATACAAAACTAGAAATTGTAGAATTAAGAAAAAGAAAATGTATGCTTGAGCAAATCCGACCTTTTTAAGGATATGGCTGCTCTATCCTCTTGACAGAATATCAGTCTCTGTTTGATGCAGTTCCAGAGAGTTCATCCTCATCATCTTTCCGGGGACATCACCATCTACTGAAGCCTCTTCTTCTTCCGGGCTTTTCTCATCATCTCCAAAAAATCTTCGTGGAGCACTAGCTTATCATCATCTTCATGATCATGTTCGTTTGTTGACATCAATGATTGTAGCATCCGATAGGCATTTTCATCATGATCGTATTCATCTTCATCATCATCATCTTCATCATCTTGCATATACAGCGGAGTTATTCCACATTTTTTTATTCTACCATGCCGCCTAATAGAGAACTTGAATGAGGCCATATTGATGCAATGAAGATCGAACAATTGCCGTCTTTCAGATACCCAACCATTAAAGTCCTGCAAGCACCAAACTAACACGTGTTGTCGCGTTAGATCGCACCGTTGTTGCATTAGATGCCACTGTTCTCGCAGTCTACAATAGGATGGACCGCTCAGCTTAAAATCGGTTTGATATGTAAACCGAATGGTAGGATTGTAGTTATCTTCAAAGTGGCATTCAAATTCAACATACTTTTTAGACGTAAGAATATCACCAGAGTCGTCGACAACGCAAAATGCGAATCCCAAGAATCTGCGATTAATGAACCAATTTGTAGGAAGCTTTATTCTAATGATATCTCCTGTAGTTTGATGCCTGAACCACTCTGTAATTCTACTTCCCGGATAACATAAACAAACATCCTGCGTTTGAACCACAAAAAGAAGCGATGTATACATGTGATGCAAATTTTAACATTATTCTTCAGAAGAAAAAATATGTAAACTATCCAAAGAGAAATATTGCATACCTTTCGCCCATTTCTCAACATCTTATACGCCATAACCTCACATCCCTTTTCTTTCAATTTCAAGCAGTCCTGGAAGTTGAAGTTCATCTGGCCGCCATTAAAGATTGGTTGTTTAAAGGCCAATAATGTCTTGAGAGACTTGCAACGAGCAGCACTTAATAGACATAGACTGGTCGGAAGTTGTTGTAGGGATCTAAGCTTTGGACAATCATCTAATCGGAGAGATTCCAACAGAGAAAGTTGTTTAATACTGGCAGGGATCTCTTCAAAATCATTTGAACTCAACTCAAGCTCCCTCAAATAGTATAAAGAACCAAGGTCCTTTGGTAATTCCCTTATACTCCTCTTCGATAGATTCAGAACATAATAGGGAGAAAAGAATCTTAAGCACGGATGAGATGGTAAGTCAATCAAATAAGATACGCATTCAGAAACTAGTGATGTCGCCTTAACCTTTTCAGAATATGTATATATATGTACTCTTGCATCAAATACTGTTGCATCCAAGGATTCTGAATAGAAAAAACGAGGGTAGATCCTGAAACGGAGACATTCTACCTTAAAAAGGTTGAGTGGCTTCGGTATTTTTCGCTGTTTACACACAGTGGTGAACAAAAAGTGAGCATTTCCACTCATTCCTCCCACGTTCAGGAATTGAGAGGAAATAATTTCAGGAAGACAGGCAAGGTTGTAACAACTTTCCAAATATAATTTTTTCAACCCTTTCATATTGTCTATGGAGGACGGTATTACTTCTATGCCTGAAAATGAGAATATAGCTTCCCTTATATTGTACATAGGCTCCAAGATCTCGGGAAATTTCTTTAAGCTTGAGCAAAACATTAGATCAAGTATCTGAAGAGCTTGTAACTTGCAAATGTTAGTTGGAAGACTTTCAAGCTTTTTACAGCCACGCATACGTAACTCTTCCAGTCTACTGAGGCCTTCAATTGAAGATGAATGTACATCTTTTATTGCTGTACGTCTCAAATTCAATTTTCTTAAGTTTGTTGAAATTTCTGGAAATATCTCCAGATTTGAACATCCGTCGACATTAAGAATTTCAAGGCATTGAAAATCAACATTATTTGGAAAACTCTTCAGATTATCGCAACCTTCCATGTCTAGTGTTGTAATCTTGCTCAAGAATCCGCAAGAAGATGAGGGAACCTTATTGCCAATGCCAAAAGGCAACATACCAAAAACAATATCTGTGACACATGATATGAGAGGGGACTCAATTAGGGATTGTGCAACCACATTTAGCTTGCCTGCACCCTGCGAGAGTAGTAGGAGATAGTTGTGTACCCACATTACGTTCTTACTTTCAAATAGAAAACCGTTAAAGCATATATAGATATATGTACGTACCTTCACTTCTTTCAATATCTGCTTAATATTACTCCCAGGAAGATGAAGCACAAGAAGTTCTTTTGCATCAAAATCATTCGGCAAAGACTCCAACGGGTATCCATGCCAGTAAAGATATCTTAACCCACTAGGGAGAAAATGGAGACCTCCAGTGAGATGCAATTTACTTCTTTGACCCCAAGAAGTATAAAACTTTATGAATTTTAGATTGGGCATTCTCTTAAAAACATCCGGATCTAATACTATATCTTCAATTTGAGACATGTTGAGAATTATACTTTCAATTGCTTCAGTTCCCTAACAATAATGATAAAAAAAAATATAATTAACAAGAAATGAATATATAGATGAATATGATAGACCGAAAGTGACTCAATTTTATATTGGGAGGAATAAACAGAAGGCAGGGGAGTAAATGAGCAGAGGGTTAGTATTGGCTATTAGTTTTTCTTATATATAATAAGTTAGTTAGTTGGTGGTGCTGACAACCAATCATCAGGTTGTCAGCTAGCTAACCAAATCTGTTAGTAGCTACATATTTTGAGTATAAATAAGAATATAGGAGGAAGAGACAGAGTATTTGAAGTGCTATTGTGTATGAGCCTGAGGCTGGAGGTGCTGGACCTCGAACTAGAATACGTATTTTCTTACCTAAGCTCTAGGTCCTATCAACTGATATCAGAATAGTTGATCCTGAGCAATGGCTGCTAAGAAAGCTGATAATTGGATTGAAGGGATTGAAAAGGACTTAGATTTTCTTCAAGAAGAGAGGCGAAAAGACAGGGAGGAGATTCAGAAATCTCTTAGTCATGCCCAACAGGAGCTTCAGCTGCAACTAAGTCGTTCCAATCAAGAGTGGCAGAGGCAAATGAACGACTATAACTCAGAGTTTCAAAGGAGGATGGAGAGTGCTAATCAAGAAATGGGAGAACGACTAAGGTCCGAAATTAAAAGCATGATGATGTCGGTCTTGCAGACGTGGTAAAACAGAGGGCGTGGGCGGCACCGTAGAGACCCGACCCGAAAAACAACCGCTCAAACCCAGTCGAAGGAGGGAGCTTGAAAAAGAACCGATGGTGCCAAAAAAGCAATACGAGAGCAACGATTTGTGCAATAATGCCAGCTACCGCGCCGACCCAACACTGGGGTTCATACGCCATTGCGATTTCCGACGTGACTGCCGAACTAGAAGGATTGAGATGCCTGTTTTCGGGGGCGACGATCCTGATGGGTGGATCTACAAGGTTGAACGATTCTTTTCGGTGGGGAGATTCACGGAGGCGGAGAAGATGGAGCTGGTAGGGATGAGTATGGAGAAAGACGCGCTGACATGGTTCTGTTGGGTGGAGCGTCGTCGACCCATCGTCGATTGGCAGGAATGTAAGAAGTTGGTGACACAGAAATTCCGTCCAGCTCACGATGGAATGCAATGTCAACGTCTGTTAGCGGTGAAGTAGATCGAGACAGTAGCAGATTACACCAGCAAATTTCTTGAATTAGCAGCCCCTCTACCTGAACTGACTGATTCGGCGCTGGAGAGTACCTTCATGAATGGGTTGGTAGAAGATATTCGACTAGAGATACAGATTCTGAAACCAAGGAATCTGGCGGAGATGATGGAGTTATCCCAACAAGTGGAGGAAAAATTCAAAAGAATGAGTGTGTTGAGGTGGAACCGTGGGAGTACAGGCACTAGGTGGGAGAACATGGGGGCAAGAGTGGAAGCTACAAGGGTGGAAAAACCTAAGGAGGAACTGGGACATAATGGGAGTCATTCCACTACTTATGCCAAATATAGAAATAATGAAGGGAATAGGAACCAGAATATGGGTGGATTTAGAAGGTTTACTGTGAGCGAACTATAGGAAAAGAAGGCTAAGGGACTTTGTTTCAGGTGTGATGAGAAATTCAGCCCAGGTCATCGGTGCAAAAAAATAGAACTTCAAGTTCTGGCTGCCATGGATGAAGAAACCAAACCAAAGGAGGAGTTGGAAGGAGAGGAAGTGGAGGAGACATTAGAAACGGTAGAATTGGCTGCTGGGTCAATGTTGGGGTTCACTTTTCTGAAAACTATGAAAGTGAAGGGAAATTTAGAAGGGAGAGAGGTGATCGTATTCATAGACAGCAGAGCTTCACAATTTCCTTTCATGGGAATTGGTGAAATCCCTACATTCTAAGCTAGAAGAAACTCAGAGGTATGTGTTAACTATGGGCAATGGGCTGAAGATTAAGGGGGAAGCGATTTGTAGGGGTGTAGTTTTATCAGTACAAGGTCTGGTGGTAACTGAGGAATATTTACCAATGGAGTTAGGTAACTGTGATGTGATACTTGGGATTAAATGGCTGCAAACTTTAGACAAGGTAGTGACTGATTGGAGTACGATGACCATGGAGATCAAACAAGGAACCCAGACTCTTACAATTGTAGGAGACCTAACACTCTTTAAAACACCGATTAGCTTAAAGAGTTTGGTGCAGACTATGACCGATGAAGACTCGATATATCAGTTGCAGTTGGCGTTTTCGGAGTTAGAAGAGTTACAAGACACCAAACCCATTCAGCCCGAAGTCCATGCTGTGTTGGAAGAATTCATAGCGGTTTTCAACTTGCCTCAGACGTTGCCTGCCGAAAGAGCTAAAAACCATGTCATTGTACTCCAAGAAGGAGCCAATCCAGTCACGGTTAGGCCCTACAAGTATCCACAGTTCCAGAAGAATGAGATTGAGAAGCTGGTTAAGGAAATGTTGGATTCTGGGATTATTCAGCCAAGTGTGAGTCCATATGCTAGTCTAGTGTTGTTGGTTAAGAAAAAGGATGGGGGGTGGCGTTTTTGTGTGGATTACTGTGCCTTAAATAAGGTAACAGTGGTGGACAAATTCCCTATCCCTATTATAGATGAGCTACTCGATGAATTGAAGGGAGCTACCATCTTTTCTAAGATTGACCTAAAAACAGGGTATCACTAAATCCGAATGAGAACGCAAGACATAGAAAAGACGGCCTTTAGGACTCATGAAGGGCACTACGAGTTCCTAGTAATGCGCTTCAGATTGACCAACGCTCTAACCACGTTTCCATCCCTCATAAATCAGGTTTTCAAGCCTTATCTCCGAAAATTTGTACTGGTTTTTTTTATGACATCTTGGTCTACAGTGCCAGCAATGAAGATCATGTTTGTCACTTGAGAGCAGTTCTAAATGTGCTCCTAACCCAGCACTTGTATGCTAATTGGAAAAAGTGCATCTTTGGGCAAGAGACATTGGAATACTTAGGGCACATTATATCAAGAAATAGGGTGGCAGTTGACATGAGAAAAATTCAGGTGATGGTTAATTGGCCAAAGCTGAGGAATGTGATAGAATTGAGGAGTTTTTTAGGACTGACTGGATATTATAGGAAATTTGTGAAGAACTAGGGAGCCATTTCCTGGCCTTTGACACAATTATTAAAGAAAGAAGGGTTCAAGTGGACTGAAGAGTGTGAGGTTTCCTTCCAAAAACTCAAGCAAGCTATGATTTCAGCACCTGTATTGACGTTACCGGACTTCACAAAACCTTTTATAGTGAAAACCGATGCTTCAGCACATGCCATAGGAGCTGTCCTGATGCAGGGGAATCGACCTATTGCCTTTTATAGTCAGGTTCTGTCCAGTTCCAGCTGACATAAATCAGCTTATGAGCGTGAACTGCTGGCTATTGTCTTGGCGGTGAAGAAATGGCATTCATACCTTTTAGGTCATCAATTTATCATCCGAACCGACCAGCAACCACTTAAATTTCTGCTAGAACAATGTGAGGTACACCCGGAGTATCAGAAGTGGTTGTCCAAACTGTTGGGGTATACTTTCAGCATTAAGTATAAAGCGGGAAGAGAGAATAAGGTAGCAGATGCCTTGTTTAGAATCCCTACGCAGGCAAAATTGATGGCAGTAGTGGCAATTCGGGCTTTGGACATGGAGCAAATACTCAAGGAGATTGAGGCTAATCCGAAATTGTCCAAATTGAAGCAAGAGCTCCTAGAGGATGGTGGGTTAAATCCTCCATACACCTTAATCCAGGGCCGTTTGTTTTACAAAGATCGGTTAGTAATTCCGAAAAGTTCATCCTCAATACCAGCTTTGATTACAGACAGCCACCAGAGTAACGTTGGAGGACATGGGGGTGCTTTAAAGACTTACAAGAGGTTAGCTAATGAGCTGCTTTGGGAGGGAATGAAAAGTGATATATATAGGCTTGTGGCTGAATGCTTCATCTATTAACAAAACAAGTATTTGTCGCTGTCTCCGGCTAGACTTATGCAACCTTTACCAGTGCCACAACAAGTGTGGGAAGATATTTCTATGGATTTCATAAAAGGGCTACCAAAATCAAAGCGGTTTTCGGCTATCCTAGTAGTGGTGGACAGACTTAGCAAGTACGCTGATTTCATTCCACTAAAACATCCATATACTACACAATCTATTGCTTATATTTTTTTACAGGAGGTGGTAAGTTTGCATGGGTACCCTAATTCTATTATATCCGATAGGGATAAAATATCTTTGAGTAAATTTTGGAAGGAGATGTTCCAGTTGTAGGGCACAAAATTGAGCTACAGTTTAGCCTACCACTCACAAACGGATGGGCAGACCGAGGTTGTCAATCGATGTCTAGAGGCATATATCAGGTGTTTTACTAGCCAGCAACCTCAACCCTGGGCACGTTGGGTGAGATGGGCTAAATATTGCTATAACACGCCCTTTCATTCAACTCTGGGCACCACACCATTTCGAGTCCTCTATGGACGGGATCCTCCCACTCTCACTAGGTACAGAATTCAATCCTCAGCCATAGACACAATTGACACACTGCTGCAAGAAAGGGACCAGTATTTATCCGAGTTACGTCATCACTTAATGTTAGCTCAACTTGCCAGCAGATGGGAAATGAAGAGAAGTGGAGTTTCAGGTGGGAGATAAGAGTCTTTGTCAAGTTGGCACCTTATCGCCAACAATCTGTGGAGAAAAGGAGTAACACCAAGTTGGCTCCACGTTATTTCGGTCCCTTTGAAATTTTACAACGCATCGGCCCAGTTGCATATCAATTACGGTTGCCCCCGACAGCTAGAATTCATTCTATTTTTCATGTTTCGCAGCTTAGGAAGGTTTTGGGTACTGATGATTCAGTCATAAGCATGCCAGACCATCTACTCCTTCCTGAAGATACCCAAGATTATCTGGCTGCACTTTTGGCTATCAGGAACCTCACTTCTAGCCCAGATTTAGAAGTGCTTATTCAGTGGACAGACCATTCAGTTTCTGAGGCTACATGGGAGCTGTTTGAAGACATGAAAGTTCGTTTTCCAGACTTTCACCTTGAGGACAAGGTGAAGCTGATGGGGGGGAGTAATGATAGACCGAAAGTGACTCAATTTTATTTTAGGAGGAATAAACAGAAGGCAGGGGAGTATATGAGCAAAGGGGTAGTATTGGCTATTAGTTTTTCTTATATATAATCAGTTAGTTAGTTGGTGGTGCTGACAACCAATCATCAAGTTGTCAGCTAGCTAACCAAATCTGTTAGTAGCTATAGATTCTGAGTATAAATAAGAATATAGGAGGAAGAGAGAAAGTATCTGAAGTGCTATTGTGCATGAGCCTGAGGCTGGAAGTGCTGAACCTCGAAAACCAATTGTATTCTTTCTAAAGAATCAATACTAGAATACATATTTTCTTACCTAAGCTCTGGGTCCTATCAGAATAAGATTTAACAATAATGATAAAAAGATATATTAATAAGATTTAGGCTTTAAATCTTACTTTATTTTTCTCAAGTACATTTCTTATCTCTTCAGAATCCCATAATCTGCTGCGCTCTCCAGGATCACTGGATTCTTGACGAACAATTTCTCGACCCATGTGTTCTAACAGATCATGCATATCTAATTTATTACAATAAGAAATAGTCACCAGAGATTTGTCAACAAGAACGCTTACTCCGATATCTGCTGAGAGTCCGCAACTGCTTAATACTCTTTTTGCCTCTTTTATATTCTCACCTTTAAAGAAACATGCAATATGCAGAAAGACAACCTTCTCTTCTCTATCTAATCCATCATAACTAAGTTTCAGCACATTTTGTATCTTTTGGTTAGCGCATTTTGATAATTTATTCAATGCGTCTTTCCATAGCTCCACCCCTTTTCCACAAACATAGGAGCCTAAAACTTGGATAGCTAAAGGGTTACCTCTGGCATAATTAACAAATGAATCCAACAATGGGATATGATCTTGCGAAGGGTGCTTTTGCTTAAAGGCATTCCTTATGAAAAGTTGATGAGATTCACTGTAAGATAATGCTTCAACATTGTATATAGTGTCAGTGATTCCTTCAAATACTTGTTTATCTCTACCCGTTATAAGGATATTACTTCCTTTTCCAAACCAGCATTGATTTCCAATTAAAGACTTCAACTGTGATATATCACTCACATCATCAAAAACAACAAACACCTTTTTCCTTTTCAGCCTTTCCACTAAAAAAGGTTCAGGACCGATGTTTATCGTATCAATTTTCACATCGCTTTGCTCCAATAGATCCGAAATAAGCTGCTCTAACAAACTCTGTTCGCGACCCTGCTCCCATGCTTCTCTAACATTTTTAACAAAACAACGGCCTTGAAATTGCCTCGAAACCTGAGCAAAAATCGCTTCAGCAAGAGTTGTTTTGCCTATACCACCCATACCCCAGATTCCTACCATGCGAACACCTAATGATCCAGTAGCTAACATTGTTTTCACTTGATTAATCTTTGATTTCAAACCCACAAAGCCCTCTAAACTGAGGGGAGAGAGAGGTTCCAATTTCTGTAAAATGTCTATGACAATTTGATCAATCAGTGCATTATCTCCCCTGAAAAATTGAAAATTGATTTTGAAAGAACTAGAAAATCATCATCCATTTTCCATATGAGGATAAAAACATAGAATGTTACCTGATGGCATTGGAACCCCGCCCAGATATGTTGGCTGCTTTGGTTAAGGCATCCTTCCACTTTCGGATCTTGTTGGAATACCTGGGATTTTCACTGTGCTTCGCAAATGATTCTTCAAAACTCCCATATTGATTCCGAACGTCGCATGGTTCAACACGATAGAACACAGGTATAACAATCTGATTATGGGTCT
>JAOQMS010044415.1:0-10377 GCA_027563885.1 Erythroxylum longipes | reverse complement strand
AACCACTATCATCGATAGCTCAAAGATCCCTCACAATAGACTGAAAACGTAGCTCCCCAAATCAACAATCACACAGCTAGAGAAGATTGTGCAGCTGCCAAATCACCCAAGAACATAACACGTAGTAGAGAAAACTCACAGCTGATTCTACACGCCATCAACCAACTCACGTAAAAACCCCAGAGAAAGACAATTGCAGTTTCTACCATAAACTGCGACTTCTACACCAAAAAATACAGCTGAATCAATCAAAGACCAAAGACAGAACATAGCTGCCCACATACTCCATCAACGACACACACAAAAGACCCATTCAGCCCATGTATCTTGACACAGCCTAAAACATGCTTTGTAAAGAAATCACAGCATCCTCACTAGCTATTCACGAAATTCGTTTTGTAGTCATACCAAAACTTCCAGCAATAGCACACAAACTACACACACACATATTGTGTCATAATACCTCTTAAGATAGACTTCAATCTAGGATAGGATTCTTCCACCACTAGAAGATTATCCCTAACAGCTTTTTGAATCCAAGTCAAACAAAGATACTTGATAAGCTATCATCATCCAATTAATATCTTATAGGTCCAATTAATAAATAATGCCAAAACATATATCCTAACACCATATATATATAAGAATAAAGAAACAAGATAAGGTTGAAGCACTTATAAGTAGTTAAATAGTATTAACTTAATAATAGAGGAATAATAATCATTAGAGTATCTCACCTAAGGTAGAAGTCATTATCTTAATATCGGTACGAGTTAGGAAACACTTCAACTCCCTACGTTAAAAAAAAGAAAGGTTAGACATACAAATAGGAAGGTGTAAAATCATGAAACAAAGAAAGCAATTATGCACCTATAATAAAGATAAAAGGTAAATAGTAAATTTATATGCTAGATTACGTAAAGTAAAATAAAATCCTTACAAAATACATTTTTTAAAGCCTTACAAAATACTTTTTTTTAAACTTTTTCTCTGGTTGACCTAACATCATAAAAACCTTATCTAAAGTTAAGCAAGAACCAAAAATAATGGAGCAACATAAAATAAAAAAAACAATGGTAGCATTTTTTTTAGTATTTCTTATCATAATCTCATTTCATTAAGAATATACCCAACAAATACATTTTTCACTCTATCTCAAGTTTTTTCTCTTCGAATTTCACTTGCCCATCATAGTCAACTATTGGGATAACACAAATATTAATTGTGAAATAGTAGGTATATAAATGGATAATAGTTGGGTATTTGGTACTTGATAAAAGATATTGTGAAAAGTGAATGGAAAATGTTGGGTATTTGAGAGTGGAAGAGATAAGAAAGCTAAAACGTAAGAGAAAAATTAAATTAAACACTAAAATGGATAGACATGTCACATCCATCTCAAAAAATAACAAATGGAAGAGGCTATGAGTTAATATATACTAGAGGAAAAAATAATTCATCACATAATTTAAATTAAAATAGGTGGCTTAGTGGAAGCGGTAACTTTTGATCTACGTAATAACTGTTTAATCTAAAATATGGTTATACTAGTCAATTTATCATTATATCTAAGTGAATAAAAAGAATATTATTAATACATATGAAGAGTACCGTCATATCTTATAAAGAATACCCTAAGTATACCATAATTCCATGTAAAAAAAATATCATCATGCCATGCAAATAAGTATCATCTTTACTTTAATATATCAATACCACAGTTGAGTGCAAACAATACCATAATAATATATAAAGAATATCATGAATTTATTCAAATTACACCATGAGTCTATATACAAAACACCATTGCACTATATAAATAATTACCAACTTTACTTTAATATATATATTAATACCACAATTAAGTACAAAGAATACCATCATAACTTATAAAGAATACTATGATTTTATAGAAATTCTACTGCTAATTTATATAAGAAATATCATCATAATATATAAACGAACACTGTCTTTACTTTAATTTTTTAATACTATAACTAGGTATAAAGAACACCATGACAACGTATAAAGACACGTTGACATCGTACATTCTACACCATGATTATATATAAAAATATCATCGCACTATACAAATGAGTATCACTATTACTTTAATGTGTCAATAACATAATAGAGTACTAAGAATATCATCACAACATATAAAAAATA
The DNA here is from genome assembly GCA_027563885.1 of Erythroxylum longipes. Lineage (NCBI taxonomy): Eukaryota > Viridiplantae > Streptophyta > Magnoliopsida > Malpighiales > Erythroxylaceae > Erythroxylum > Erythroxylum longipes. The sequence goes on along the minus strand of JAOQMS010044415.1, from coordinate 8,208 downwards.
ACATGACACCATACAAACTATACAATAATTCCATATAAAAGATATCATTACACTATACAAATAAGTATCGACTTTACTTTAATATGTTTATAGTATAATTAAGTATAAATAAAATCAACATAATATCTAGAGAATACCATGACCACACAAATTATATCATAACTCTATATAAAAGTACCATCACACTATACAAATAAATACTATCTTTACTTTAATAGGTCAACACCACAACTAATCATAAAGAATCCCATCACAATATAAAAAAAACATAACTCTATACAACAAATAACATCACACTATAATCAAAGTACAAGTTTAGTATAATTTTGAAATACTATTTTTTTTAGTTCACACAAATGTTCATTATAAGATCCTAAGTAGATTAACTTCTATGTTATTTTTGAATTCCAATTATTTCATATTCATTTTTTAGTTATGCAAAAATATCATGTATTAATTCATTATAAAAAATGGTTAATCTTTTGTGAAATGTTGTATATGTTTTTTTTAACACTTAAACTTCTCTAAAGCAATCACAGTGGAGTAAATGTATTAAATTTCAAAGTAAAAGATTTCCCTGATAAATTTCGAAGTGCAAAAAATTACAAGAACATCAACATTTTCTCACGACACTAAATACAAATTTAAGCATCTCAGTGGTGGGATGATGCTATCAAAAAAACCATCAAATAGTTATTTTTGTTTTCTCAATATAAAAAAACTTAACCCCCTTAGAAAAAAAGAAAAACTAGAAAATGAAATCTCACTCCTTACATTCAAGCAAGTTACAATAATATTTGGACCGTTGGTTTCACAGGTACTATATATCACAATAAAGAGTCATTCATAGCACAACAAAACCATAGTGTTGTAGAGAAGAGTTATAGACCATACTTAGCTGTCATTGTCTGTGAAGCAGATGCTACTGAGGCCCTGAAGCAGATGTGATGGAGGAGGGGGGTTTTGGTAGCGACAGAGATGAGGACTGTGAGACGACAAGGACGGTGGGACAACAAGGATGGTGGGGCTTTGGTAAGGATAGAGAGGAGGACGATGGGGCGATGATGATAGAGAGAAAAGGCAAATGCGATGGAGGAGGGGAAAAAACCAATGCTACACCCTTTGAAGTTGAAGAAAACGATGGCATAAATCCCGACACTTATTTATGCCGTCAAGCATTCCTTCCATTTTACCGACGGAAATTTTCCATCCGACGCTATATTATGTCGAAAAATTTGTCGGAATAATTTTCCGACTACATTTACCGATTGATATTTTGTCTGTCGTAAAATAGAAATTTTTCCTACAATGTTATTGACGGAATATGATTTTCCGTAAGTATTTAGCTACAGTTTCGTTTCCATCGGTAATTTTCCATCGCTAATTACTAATTTTTTTAGTGGAATTCATCCTGTCTAAACTCTGATTGCAACTGGAAGATGCCAAATCCTTCTCTGATTCGTAGGGTGAGAGTTTATAAGGATCCTGATCAGCACCTGTGGGACAAGGTGAGAACAGTGTTTTTACACGTTATATCTTCGTACCCAAGTCGAGAAAATGGAAAGACTAACGGAGAACTTTGGCTTGTGTATTGAGCAGGCTCCGAAGAAATTGTTGCAGGGTCTTACCCTGGAAGGAACATGACACTTTGTTAGTTGGAGTATGTAAAGAAGGCGAAGGTATCGAAATTGCGGCGACAGAAACTTGGAAGACAGTACTTTGTTGTTCCCAGTGTTCGGCGAATGTTTTTCTTGTCTTTATCGTTATCATATTCAGAAATAATTTTATTATAAAATAATGATTTGAAGCAAAACATACCGTTTGAATGGAACCATTGCCTATTGGGCTGTCTGTTAGCGTGTACTAAGCGCGAATAAAAAGGAGCTTTTGCTAGAACGCGAAAACTCCGGAGTCAACGCTTCTCGGACTCGGTTACACCAAAATCCCAACGAGCACATCGTCACTGTGTTGTTGTCCTAACTCATGGCCATGGAGTCTCATCATCCAACCTCTCTCTGTCTCCTCTCTCTGTGTGTTCTCTCCTCGCTTTCTCTCAGTCTGTGTTTTCACAGCCATTTCTCTCCGATTGATAATTACCTTATCAACTGTGGCTCCGAGGTCTACTCCTCTGTGTTCAATCGCCGATTCGTCTCCGATGACGATTCTTCCAATTCCAACTCGCCTTTGCTATCTTCAGTTCTGACGATTCCGGTGGCTGACCAAAACCCAGTTCCTAATTCTCAACAAATCTATCACACAGCGAGAGTTTTCAAGCAACCTTCTAAATATGCGTTCCGGATCAAGGATCCTGGGACCCACATGGTACGTTTACATTTCGACCCTTTTGTTTCTTCGAATTGGGATTTGAGTGAAGCTCGATTTCATGTTTTGGTTGATGGGTATGTGGTGTTGAGTGATTTTGTTGTATCGAATGCGGCGAACCCTGTGATTAAGGAATATCTTCTGTGGGTTGATTCTGATAAGCTTGAAATCACATTTGTTCCTGCAAAAAGGAATAATATTGGGTTCGTGAATGCAATTGAAGTGATTTCTGCGCCTAAAGATTTGATTGCAGATGTGGCCATGTTTGTTAATGGTGATAAAGTTGAGAAATTTGATGGTTTAACTAAGCAAGCTCTTGAAACTGTCTATAGGGTCAATATTGGGGGTCAGAAGTTGACACCTTTTAATGATACAGTATGGCGGACATGGGTTCCTGACGATGAGTTCTACAAATCAAGTCATGATTCAGAAAAGGTGTATTTCAGTGGGTATATTATGTACGGGGATGGACGTGCTAGCCGGGAAGTTGCTCCTGATTTTGTTTATAGTACTGCTCGAGTGATTACCAGCAAAAATGCTTCAATTCCAAATGTGAACATGACATGGGAGTTTCCCGTTGATGAGGGTTATGGATATCTTGTGAGACTGCATTTCTGTGATATTGCTAGTATAGCTCTTGGTTTGTTGAATTTTAATGTCTACGTGAATGGGCATTTGGCATATGAAAACTTGGATCTCTCCTTAATTACTTATATGCTGGCTGCTCCATTTTATGTGGATTTTGTAGTTGATGGTGGTAAGTTTGATGTTTTAACTGTTAGCATTGGACCCTCGAACATGAGCAAGGGATATAGTGTAGATGGTATTTTGAATGGTTTGGAGATCATGAAGATGAATAATTCTATGGGTAGTCTTGATGGAAGTATCTGTGAAGGAATGGTTTGGAAGAATTGGCCAAGGAAGAAGATTGGTGTTTTAATTCCTCTGGTTGCTGTTCTCTGTTTGGTTCTGAGTTTATTTACGATTTTCCAGAGGAGGGCAGTCCGGAATTCTCTTGCATGGACAAAATTGCCTATTGAGGAAGCTGACGGAAAGAATGGAAATCAACAACTATCATTCAGAACATGATGTAGCGTCTATACCTATGCTTTCTTGTATGATATAACTGGTCCAGCTATATGAAGGATAGTACTCTTTATTTCTGCTATAGTTCACTGGTATTTCCAGTTACTTAAATAGTTTTTGTGCAGTATATATGTTTTTTTATCGGCTTCCCAGGAGCTATTACCTCTCATCAGATGCACGCAATAGCCTATAACCCACGTGCTCCAGCCAGACTACGTGATCTGCGTATATATCTTTTGATAGTTGATAGTCGAATTGGTAAATGCTTTCCTGTATTCTACTGGCTGTTTAATTCTATCTATAGCTAATTAATATAAATCCTTTATGCATTTCGTTCTTGTTGTATTCAATTGACTTCTCTTTGATGCTAGATTGCCTAAAATTTTCTGTGATTGTGACCTTGATAGTTACTAGAGACCCGTGTTTCTGCTTTAACATTTTGTTAGAAGAACTTTAGAGCTCAGTACATTGCTTATGGATCCAATTGGTGGTTAGAGTCCATGTTTTGAAATACAATCTGGGATTCTTTATATAGAGAAGCAAGCAGTTTTTCTTGCAGATGGTTGCTGTGAATGTTCTGTTCTTTCAATTCCAAATTGTAATAGTTTTTCATTTCTTTCTGGAGATCATGATCAATAAGAATTTCAGTGTAAGAGATGCAATTAACAGAACTACCTGATTGTCAGTAATCATTTATTCTGCTATTGCCTGTTAATCAACCCTGTTCTTTCTAGGCCATTCAGTGTTGTGAAAACTGCACTCAGAGACATCTGTGACTTCACCATGCAAATTTTTAACAGAGTTAGCATTTTGTAAAAGTCTAAATAAAGTTTTGGAGAAAAACGATTCTCTTTTTTCCTTGCATCCCTTTACAACATATATACAGAAACTCCAAAATAGGACACTCTTTTAAAGATGGAAAACCTATCATAAATCTACCGCTAGAAAAACTCCTATACAGAAACAAACCTTTGTACAAAAGGAAATACCCAAAATTCTAAGCAGGAAAGACCGACACTATAGCGTTCAATATCCCCCTTCAAGTTGGAGCATGAGGATTAAAAATGCCCAACTTGCAGAGAAGAAAATCAAACTGGTCTATACCCAAAGCCTTCGTAAAAACATCGGCAGATTGCATGGAGGACTTGACAAATGCAGTATGAATATTTCCACTTTGAATCTCATCACGAATAAAATGACAATCTATTTCAATGTGCTTTGTTTGTTCATGAAAGACAGGATTAGCGGAAATGTGCAATGCCGATTGGCTGTCACAATGCAAACGCATAGGAGCATAGTGTTCAATACCAAGAGAATCCAATAATCCCTTCAACCATTTGAGCTCGCAAGCTTTAGTAGTCATAGAGCGATGCTTAGCTTCTGTAGAGGATCTAGACATTGCATGTTGCTTCTTTGTTTTCTAAGAAACAGGTGAACGTCCCAAGAAAACACAATATCCAGTCAAAGATCGCTGAGTCAATGGGCAGGCAGCCCAATTCGAGTCACAGTAAGCATACAATTTCAAATCACAATTGGCCTGAAGCAGAATACGTTGATCTGGATTCCTCTTTAAATAGCGAACAACTCGCAAAGCTGCATCCTAATGCTCCTTCTTCGGATGCTGCAAGAACATGCACACAATATGACAGCTCAGGTCTAGTAATTGTGAGATAAATCAGACGCCCAACCAGTCTTCTAAACTGACCTGGATCATCAATGTCATCCCCTGTGGCAAGAGCCAACTTGTGATTTTGTTCAAGAGGAGCGTTGGCAGGCTTAGCTGCAAGCAAACTTGCTTTACATAGAATATCCAAAGCGTACCTACGCTGACACAAGAAAATGCCATCTGAATTGCGTGCTACCTCTACCCTAAGAAAAAGTATTTCAACTTCCCCAAATCCTTCATATGAAAACATCTACTTAAATAAGCCTTGAATTTTTGCACTGGGGTTTCATCATTACCCGCAATAATGAGATCATCCACATAGACAAGTTTAGCTAAGAGTACAGGACCATCACGAAAATGAATAAAGAGTAATCAGAACTAGATTGTGTGAATCCATACCCCTTCAAGGATGCCGCCAATTTAGCAAACTAACAGCGAGGCGCTTGGTGCAAACCGTATAAGGATTTTCGAAGACGACATACCTTTCCTGGTATGGAAGAAATGAAACCAGAAGGCGTTTTCATATATACCTCTTCATTCAAGTCACCATGTCAAAATGCATTTTGTACATCCATTTGATGAAGTTCCCACCTTCGCGCCAGCAACAGCAAGAAAAGTGCGAACCGTAGTCATCTTTGCTGTAGGAGTGAATGTTTCATGATAATCAATTCCTTCAACTTGATTATTGCCAAGTATTACTAAACGTGCTTTGCAACGTTCAACACTTCCATCCGTGTTATACTTAATTTTATAGGCCCTCTTGCTGCCAATTGCTTTCTTTCCAGGAGGCAGGTCTTTTATTGTCCATGTACCGTTGTCCTCCAGAGCTTGAATCTCCTTTTTCATTGCTTCTCTCCAACATTCCTTGTTCATTGCCTCTGCATAAGTATTAGGTTCATGGCCTGCGGTAATACTAGCCAAAAACGACCGATGTTGCAAGGAGAATTTATCATAATTCACAAAATGTGCTATAGGATAAGGAATACCTGAGGAGTTTGATTGGAACAAAGAACTCGTTGAGGGGCTTACTTGAACAGCATGAGTCACATAATCCTGCAAGCGAACTGAGGGTTGCCTTATTCTATGTCCCTTACCAAGATGCTCCTTCATAACATTAGTCTGACCTATGCCATCACCACCACTATTTCTAGTTTCCTCATTGACAACAATATTGACTTCCTCTTTCTCACTTTGCTCCTCTTGATCCTCAACAACATCAAAGCCCAAAGTGATATCTTTAGTTAGCTCCATATTTGTAATAGTCTTTTCAGCATAAGGAAATTCAGTTTCAACAAAGACCACATCTCTAGAGACAAAATATTCACCGTTCACCAAATCATACAATCTCCATCCTTTCTTCTCAAAAGGATACCCGACGAAAACACACTTTCTACTTCTACTTGCAAACTTATCATTTTTCTGATTCAAATTATACGCATAGCATAGGCAGCCAAAGATTTTAAGATGCTTATAAGAAGGGGGCGCTCCAAAAAGAATTTCATATGGTGTTTTACCATTCAACACTATAGAGGGGATTCGGTTAATTAAGTAACCAGTTGTAAGTACACACTAACCCCAAAATTCAATCGGCAAATTCGCTTGAAATCGCAAAGCCCTCGCCACGTTAAGAATATGGCGATGTTTTCTTTCAACTCGCCCATTCTGTTGAGGTGTACAGACACATGATGTCTGATGCAATGTACCATTCTCCTCAAAATATTTCTTCAAACATACAAATTCACTTCCATTGTCACTTCTAACAATTTTCACTTTTTTCTCAAATTGTCTCTTAATCATCACAATAAATTGTCTAAGAACATAAACGACCTTATCCTTCTCATTCAGCAAGTATATCCGAACAGCACGAGAACAATCATCAATTATTGTTAAAAAATAAATTACACCACAAGATGCAGGAACTCTATAAGGTCTCCATAAATCACAATGTATCAAATCAAAACACTTTTTGGCTTTATTGTCACCAGAAAAGAGCACTTCCCTGGTTTGTTTTGCTCTAAAACAAACATCACAAGCCTTATTACAATTGCTAGTTGAACTACTAACTTCAGAAATCAACTCTACCACCTTTGGAGAAGGATTACCCAACCTCCTATGCCATAGCTCAAATGACGCGTCATCTGTGGTTTTGCATGCGTGAGCCAAAGCCACTCCCTTGAGCAATTAAAGCCCCTCACCTTGTTCACCCCCTCCAATCAGCCTCCTCGAATCTAGGTCCTATATAGCACAAAATTTGTCAGTAATCTGAGCCACCAAACTCGAATCATGTAGAAGCTTTGACACAGATATCAAATTGCAATTCAAGTTTGGAACAAAAAGAACATGTTGCAGCTTTAGATCCCTTCCAAGAACAACACTTCCTTCTTTGACCGCCATTGTCTTATCTCCATTAGGTAAACCAACAGACCAAGGTTCGATATCACGGACTTCTTTAAGGTAAGCATAAGTTCCTGTCATATGATGGGAAGCGCCTGTGTTAATAATCCAAGACAAAATATTTTGCTTACCCGACAACCTTTCATTACTGCTGTTCTTGGTTGAGCTCAACATTCCCATCAATTTATTCCATTGTTCATCACTCAGCCCAGTAAAACCCTTCCTGTCGGCATCCGTCACATTTCCTTGTTCTCCTTCACCTCCAGGTACATGCACAACATTGGCTCGTGAGTTGGTTCCCTTGTCACGACTTCCAGTCTAGCGTTTGTGTCCCCCACCCCGTCCAGACATATTGGAGCGAGGCCTATTCCCCCACCACTCCGGGTATCCTATTAGTTGAAAGCAAGACTCAGCATCTTGTCCTCCTTGCTTGCAGTTTGAACAAACTGCACTTTTATCCTTTCCTGAACTTCGACTGCCAGCTTGTATTGCAAAGCTCATGGGGCTACCTTTTTCTTCCTTTGTTCATGTCATGTTCCTCACCCGCTCCTGCTGAACAATTGTTGAGTAAACCCGATTCAGGTTTGGCAGTGGTTCTTGTGGATGGTTCAACTTGAGATGGGAAAGGCTTCACCAAGATGTGAGCTTCAGATCTGTTCCAAATGCCAAGCTTCAATTGCTGGAAAAACAGAACCTGAAATGGAGAGCTGGATCTTCAGGACTTCAGCAGAATGAGCAAG
>JAOQMS010044414.1:0-10377 GCA_027563885.1 Erythroxylum longipes | reverse complement strand
AAAAAAACATATTTATACCGATTTTTAATTGTTAAGTGATGTGGCACACCACCCTCGCGGGGCACGGATTCGGATATTACTATCGATATCGGGTTCGGGTCCAGCGGGAGTGGGGTGTTACATTTATATAATCCCTTGCTACCCTATTGAGCCTTAACCTTTTTTTGCTTGAAAACACCTAAAATTTTAACACTTTAAACCCGTTTATCCTACCCTTTCATAAGCTTAGTAAAGTATTAAGTAAAACATTAGTTGGAATTGTGTGAAATTTTTACGGAGGGAAGTTGAGTATATTTATGCCTGTGGACTACATTGTATATATTGCTAGTTTTGATCCATAGTTCTTTCATGTATGAAGAAAAAGAAAAAAAAGAAAAAAGAAAAGAAAAGAAAAGAAAAGAAAAAGGAAGAGCAAGTGATAGCATCAATATTTGTAAAATATTAGTTATATTTGTATGTCTCATAGTCCTGTTTTGTTATCCCATTTTATTCATTTTATACTTTACTTCTGCTTGTGCTTAACCCTCTTTCCCTTCTTTTGATCCACCTTAACCCTTACCACATTACAACCCTAAACAAGTCCATTTGATCTATTTATGCATGCAATCATTGTATGGAGAATTGGCATATTAACAAGCCTATAATAATGTAATTTCCTATAGGAAGTTTGAGCGAAACACTAACCCTTAAACACTTTAGCGAAACGAGTGAAAACCGTAAGGAAGATTCATTTTTGCATCTTTACTTATCTTTGAGTGATTGTGCCAATTGTGAGTTTGCTTGTGTACACCAATGAAAAAAAAGTAGTCATGATATGAGCATTAACTTGATATTTGAGTTGACTTGAAATTGAGGGATTGTATGCTTTAATTGTTGTGAAAATGAAGTGGTAGAATTGATTGGTTATATTTATTTTCCTTAAGGATAAGAAAATATTCAAGTGTGGGGATGTTGATAGGTGTGCATTAGGATATGTTTTTATAGGTAATTAAAATGTGTTTTCTTGCATAATTGTTATTTATTGTTCTAGTTTAGGATTCATTTTGTATGTTTTCATTAAGTTTGATTTCCATTGTTGTTCTTGTGTGTTTGATGCTAATTGAGGATAAAATTGATTATTTTTGTGTAAAAAAGAAGAGGGAGCAACTTGGAGGTTGAACAAAAAGATCAAAGAAGAGAAGACAAAGAGAGTGCATCTGTGCCAAATTCTCACGTTCGTGGAACTCATGCAAATTCCCACAGACCTGGGAATCATAGAAGAAATGAGGAGTGCATCTGTGTGTTATTACCATGCTTGTGGGAATCATGCAAATTCCCACGGATGTGGGAATTGTAATCCGAGGCAATCTGCGAGGCTTCATTAAACCTAAGTCTTTTGGACTATAAAAACATCATTAAGCCTCCATCTTCAAGAGAGACGACACCCATCTAGAAACACCATCCTTGAGTGAAGAACACATGTTTGGAGCATTGAGGAAGGATTCAAGATAAGGATCATCATCAAGATTGGGAAAAATAGCACATTAACACCAAAATTCCAGATTTTGGCAAAGAAGAGAAGGAGTCTTTCTATTCAATTTTTTTGTCATTTTAACCTCTTCTATTCTTTGTAAAAATGGTTTATTTGACTATTGATGATGCTATGGAGACCATGTTAGGCTGATTTCATGTTAGGGATTGCTTTTGAATTATTTTGTCAAAACTCCTATTTTATTGAATTAAATACAAATGTCTTTGTTGATTGTTGTTCTTAATTGTCATCTTGCAACAAATTGAGAGAGTGAGTGAGATGAAATTCATGTAGGATTGTACAACGAGACTTGAATACCTATAGACTAGCAATTATCATGTTAACTGAATAGTTAGAAGAGAGATCTCGATTAGTCAATTGATCAACCATAGGATAGCTTAATAATTAGTTGAATAGGTAGAGTCATTGGTTAGGTTGAGAGATCGTTCAATCGATTCCCATTAATTTGATTAGGGATAAATAGTTGCACCTTAAGAGAGGGTAATTAGTACATTCAAAAATATAGGGTGAGACACAATTAAATCAATAAAATAGAAGGGAGACAAAATAAGGAAAAAGTAATCTCTAGCATTTAAATTCTTGAATTCATATTTTCTGCAATTACGATATCGTCCATTATTTACATTAGTCTCTTTTAATTTTAATTTAATTTTCCAGATTATTTGCATTTCACAATTTAGTTTCTTAAACAAAGTTATGTCTACATTAAGCGGTGTCTAGGCATCAATCCCTGTGGGATCGATATCCACTCTTTTTACTACAAGTCAATTGTGGTTTTTGAGTGTAAAACAAGTATGTAGGTTTTACCTTCAACAATTTACGATCATGGGAATGCATGAAAGAGCTAAAACTTTCTATTAATGAAACCCATGATTGTGGGAAGTCATCCACGATCGTGGGAATGGCTTTTACGTGAATTATGCTTCTTTAATATGAGGTTTGAAACAAAAAAATAGTTAGGTACTTTCCTATGATGCATTTAGGCTTAAATTAAGATTGAAATGAACTTAGTTTGATGATGAATTAAGTAATTAAATATGTGATATGTTTAGGGTGATGATTGAGGATGTAACTTGAGAATGGATTGTTATACAACAAGTGTTCAAATCTGGAAATTTGGAGATGTTATGAGAATAAAAGTGAACCTATAAAGGCTAATGTGATTCAAATAAGATGAATGATGTCTATTAAGTAAAGATGAATGAGAAATTCGATATTATGTGATCTTATAATGCTAGAACAACCTTGGTGAATGATTGATTGAGGAAATTTAGAATAATCAAGTATAATTGAGGTATAAAACTAAGAGTAAGCTAGACATATACAAATGAAAATGTTTGAATGATAGAGACATATGATTACAGTTATACATACCTGGATTGTCATTGAGAATACAATATAAATAACACATATAAATATGTGTATGATTAATTATTAATGTGATTATGAAAATTAGTAATGTATAAATGTGTATGTGTTGCATGATATAGAAGTGCAATTAGAGAAATAACATCCAGACATTGCCGAGACATCGAGGTAATAGCTATCTGGAGCATACTGTGAGTAACCTAGACAGTCTCACATTAATTAATTATTTTGTTTAAATTTTTGTATTTAATTATTATTAATATGAATGTTTCAATTCTGGACATTAATTGTCTGAGGCATTTGATGCATGAAAATCATACTGGAAGTGCTCATTGTATGTGAATTTGATAGAAATAAGTGTACTCAACATATTTGTTGAATGTGAGACTTTGATCCGATGAGATGTGAAAGTGAATGTGGATACTGAAACAAAGTGACTGATTGAACTTATGTGATGTGACACATTCATTACATGATATACATGATAAGATAAAGGCAGTTGTGACCGAAGTCATCAATGAAAAAGAGCTGAAAGCTTATAATGTGATAAGAACCTTTGGCTCACTATGTATAATGAGCTAGGTATCCCTAACGGATACGGGACATTTATTAATGAGCCCGATATCTACAATGAATACGGGATAGTTAAAAAGGCACTCAGTCACAATAATTTAATAATTGAAAGTGAGTCTCATAAGCATTGCATATATATTTGATATGTATGTTTTATATGATCGAATAAATTGCTTGAATTATTCTGAATGTGAATTGTGAAATAAGTGAATAAAGTGATATTTGATGCTATATGATGATTGGTGAAGTGATGTGCAATATGTGTTATTACTTATTTGCAAATTGAATGTGAATCATGAATTATTTTGTTTTTGGTATGAGGGAGCCATCGATGATGGTTAGCTCACTGAGTTTACAAAACTCATCAAAATTGCAACGTGACTATTCAAGTATGAGAGAGGAAAATTAGTTGCTAAGATGCTCTAGAGGAAAAATAGTTCTTGTGTTTTTGGATAGAAGAAATGGCTTAAAGGTCGATCAACTGAGACTGAAGTGATAAATAGAGTTTTTGTATAGTTCCTTATTTATGTAGCATATTTTGTTAATAGAGCTGTAGACTCTGATAAGCTTTCGATATTGTATATATACGGATGATGTATGAAATGCTACAATGTACATTATGTTTTATCAATGAAAATGAGGAATTAAGTTTTAGATATTGAGTATTTGTGCTTTAATTATGATGCCATGAAAATGAGGAATTAAGTTTTAAATATTGAGTGAACGGGTCGTGACTTGTAGTAAAAAGAGAGGACATTGATCCCACGGGAATTGATGCCTAGACATCGCTTAATTTAGACACAAATTTATTTAAGAAACTAAATTGTGAAATGTAAATAATCTAGAAAATTAAATTAAAATTAAAAGATACTAATGTAAACAATGGACAATACCGCAATTGCAGAAAACCTGAATTCAAGAATCTAAATGCTAGAGATTACTTTTCCCTTATTTTCTCTCCCTCCTATTTTATTGATTGAATTATGTCTCACCGTAGATTTTCGAATGTGCTAATTACCCTCTCTCAAGGTGTAACTATTTGTCCCTAATCGAATTAACAAGAATCGATTGAACGATCTCTCAACCTACCCAATGACTCTGCCGATTCAACTAGTTATTAAACTATCTTATGGGTGGTCAATTGACTAATCGAGATCTCTCTTCTAACTATTCAATTAATATGATAATTGCTAGTCTATAGGTCGCCAAGTCTCGTTGTACAATCCTACATGAATTTCACCTCACTCACTCTCTCGATTTGTTGCAAGATGACAATTAAGAACAACAATAAATAAAGACAATTGTATTTAATTCAATAAAATAGAAGGGTTAAAATGAAATCAGCTTAACAGGGTCTCCATAATATCATCAACAGTCAAATAAACCATTTTTACAAAGAATAGAAGAGGTTAAAATGACAAAAAATTGAATAGAAAGACTCCTCTTCTTTTCCAAAATCTAGAATTTTGGTGTTAATGTGCTATTTTGCCCAATTTTGATGATGATCCTTGTCTTCAATCCTTCCTTAATGCTCTAAACATGTGTTCTTCACTCAAAGATGGTGTTTCTATAGGTTGGTGTCGTCTCTCTTGAAGATGGAGGCTTAATGACATTTTTATAGTCCAAAAATCCTATGTTTAATGAATTCTCGTAGATTGCCTCGGATTACAATTCCCACAAGCATGGGAATTATACACAGATGCACTCCTCATTTCTTCTATGATTCCCACATTCGTGAGAATTTGCATGATTCGTATGAATCACACGAATGTGGGAATTTGGCATAGATGCACTCCCCTTGTCTTCTCTTCTTTGATCTTTTTGTTCAACCTCCAAGTTGCTCTTTCTTCTTTTCTACACAAAATAGTCAATTCTTACCCTCAATTAGCATCAAACACACAAGAACAACAATGGAAATCAAACTTAATGAAGACATACAAAATGAATCCTAAACTGGAACAATAAACAACAATTATGCAAGAAAACACATGCCAATTACCTATAAAAACATATCCTAATGCACACCTATCAAAATCCCCACACTTGAGTCTTTGCTTGTCCTCAAGCAAAATAAATGCAACCAATGAATTCTACCACTTCATTTTCACAACTATCAAAGCATACAATCCTTCAATTTCAAGCTAACTCAAATATCAAGTTAATGCACATATTATGACTACTTTTTTTCATTGGTGTACACAAACAAACTCACAATTGACACAATCACTCAAAGACAAGTAAAGATGCACAAATGAATCTTCCTTATAGTTTTTACTCATTTCTCTCAAATGTTTAAAGGTTAGTGTTTCGCTCAAAATTCCTATAGGAAACTACGCTACCATAGGCTTGCTAATACACCAATTCTCCTCTACAATGATTGCATGCATAAATAGACCAAAAGGACTTGTTTAGGATTGTAATGTGGTAAGGGTTAAGGTGGGTCAAATGAGGGCAAAGAGGGTTAAGCACAAGCATAAGTAAAGTGTAAAATAGATAAAATGGGATAACAAAACATAACTACGAGACATACAAATATAACTAATATTTTGCACTTATTGATGATATTCACTTGTTCTTCCTTTTCTTTTCTTTTCTTTTTTTCATTTTTCATTTTTCATTTTTTTCTTCATAAATGGAAGAACTATGAATTAAAACTAGCTTTATATACAATGTATTCCATAGGAAGAAATATACTTAACTTGACTCCGTAAAAATTTCACACAATCCTAACTAACGTTTTACTTAATACTTTACTAAGCTTATGAAAGGGTAGGATAATGGGGTTTAAAGTGTTAAAATTTTAGGTGTTTTCGAGAAATAAAAGGTTAAGGCTTAATGGGGTAGCAAGGGATTATATAAAGGTGGGTCATTTAAGCCAAGGGTTAAAGCAAGAAAAAGGGTCGCGATCATCTCTATTAAGCATGTATCCAATAGACTCAAACTAATTTAAAGCAAGTTCTGAAGGTAGTAACCTATAGAAGTACAATCAACAAGGAAATGAAATGACTCTAAATGGGGTCATATGGCTCAATCCTCAGTTTAGCTCAAATGAAAACTCATTATGCATCTCTACACTACCTCATTGTTCAAATGTCGATTTATGACTAAGCTTATGTAACCAACTATTTTTCATCACTCTATACGGTTCACTTTTTACTTAAGTAACTTAATCTAAGTTCAAGCATGCATTCAATCTAATTCCAACTAACATGACAGAATCTTATAGCAATATTTATCATAGTCACTCAAATGTGGTTCCATTGCTAAAACAAAACACCATTGCTGACATAAAGCACATACAATATTCCTAAACATGCATCATATTCAACACAATGTAAAAAAAATGCAATTAAGAAAGTTGATGTCACCTCCCCACACTTAAAGATCACATTGTCCTCAATGTGACAAGTCAACCCCCAAGTGAGTGAAAATGACAACAAACCAAATAAAAATGAAAACAACATAGATAAAAGAAATTGAAATAAAGAATGATATTAAACCAAGCAGAACATATTGAAGTCAAACCACAATTAAAGAAATTAGAACTCAACAAATGACATAGCACACAAACAAATAATATGAAACCAAATACACATGAAATGAAATACACTCAAACACAAGAAACAACAAATTTTAAAATTTTAAGGGGTAAGAAAAGCTTATTCCGATGATGTTGGTGACGGTGATGGTGTAGGAGCCTTAAAATTTTTCCTTTAACAGAAGTTGAGGAACTTTTTCTTTAAGCTACGTTGCTCCTTGTGAACCTGTTGCATTTGAGTGCCAAGTTCATCGAGTTGGGTTGCCATCCGTTGTTTATTTGCGGCTATTCGATCAAGAAATATCAGTCAACCACTGCTATTTCCCTCGGTTCCTCTGTTATTACTTCCTCCTTTAGTTCTGGAGTTGCGCTGGATGTGGAGGGTCAGTCTACGAATACATTGGCGCCCCTCATACTCCTCACTGTAGTCCGCATCTAAGGATTGCAAAGTTCCATAGATTAGACCTTCATAATCTCATAGCGTCTCAAACAGACTATGTCAAACATATCGTTGGGAGTAATATACAGATTCTCTGTATTAACATTATAAAATACACCCAAATCAGAATCAATATGAGCCATCCCAAAAGACGTATTCTTTTTATTAATCACACTTACTAGTGATCGAAAAATTCTATAAGGTGTGTTGATTTTAAGATTTCTATCTATGCACCATAAAAAGAAAAGTTCTTTAGCTGAGCATTTATTGATTTCTGTTTTATTAAAAACAGTCAGGCACGTGAATTTCTGCAACAACAATGCTCAGCACTCCAGATTAGAGAGTTCGGTGCATTTCGTGAATGAAAATGTTCTTCACCCGTGAGAGTGTTCCAATAAGCATCTACAACAAAATTCACATAACCATCTAAGATTTTTGTATTTGATAAGTTAAACAATTCCCACATGACAGAGTAATCAAGTTTTAAAACATTTCAACCTAACCTAAACTAAAACAAATCCATTTTAGAATTATACCTAATTGTTGTGAAAAACTTTAAAGATATGGTGGCAGAAATAGGTACGTCGCACCGAACAAATCTATTCCACCCTATGTTTCCAGCTAATTGTTCAAGTGGGCATCTCACTCCTATATTATCTAACACTTCAAAATCCAAATACCTATGAGTAACTAGTGCTCTATTCCTAAAGTCACAAAAGCGCACCTTCTTTTTTTAAGCAAATCAGAAATGGGGCCTGATAGGTTACCTTTAAGTTAGGTTTTCCTTCACTGGAAACTTAAAGGTGAAGCTTGTCAACCAGTTGTTGAACCCTCATCGTCCTTGGTAGAGCCATTGTTAGAAGAAAATCTGAAAAAACAAAGAGAGAGTGAAATTTGAATTTTAGAGAGAGAAAATAAAATCTCACCTAAATCCTTGTGTTTTTTAATGATTGATGTGTGAAAAGAATGAAGCGATGTAAGATTAATGGAAAGGGATGAAGAAAATACCAAGAATACAGATGAAAAATGAAGAGTTTTAGAGAGTGGGAGGAGAGAAAATTATGTTCTAGAGAGAGAGGGAGTGAAATTTTAAAAATGAATGAGAGAAGAAAAGGGGGGTAAACTTTAAGTTTCCTCCTGGATGGGATTCCCATGCTTATGGGAATCCCTACAATTCCCACGAGTGTGGGATTCCTCTCTAAAAACATTATGAAGAGGTTTTCTACGTTCGTGGGAATCACCACAATTCTCATAGACGTGGGTTTTCTCTCTAGAAACTTTCTAGAGAGATTTCCCACGTTCATGGGAATCATCACAATTCCCACGAACGTGGAAATTGGTGATCACAATTTCAAGCCTTCTTCCAAGCTTATATGCATTCTCCATGATCCTAAAACCTACAAACACATCAAGATAATACCTTTTTATTCCTTCTGTCCTTGTCTACTCCTCTCGCTCGACCACATGCAGTCGTTGCTTGGTAACTCCTCCAATAAATCATGAACTACTTCTACCGTCTTCCTCATTAGTGAACCTTCGGCTGTTGCATAAATTGGGCCCCTTGTGCTCTGATTCACTCCATTATAAAATGTTTGAAGCAAAAATTCCTTCGGGAGGTTATGATGGGGACAACTTTTTTGAAGTTCTTTAAACTCTCCCAAGCTTTGTAGAGAGATTCTCCGTCGCTCTGCTGGAAATATGTTATCTCCTTGATAATCCTTGTGGCCTTCGTTAACGGAAAATATTTGTCAAGGAATGCTTGGGCAAGCTACTCCCAGTTCGTGATCTGGACTGGATTTAAAGAATTGTACAATGGTTTAGCCCGATCCTTCAACGTAAATGAAAATAGTCACAGCTTCACCACATTGTCAAACATTCTGTTAAATCTAAATGTGTCACAAATCTCTAAAAAATTTGTGATGTGGTAATTCGAATCCTCATTGGATAGCCTATAAAACTGCACATTGTTTTGAAGAATGTTGAGTAGCATCGGCTTTATCTCAAGATTATTCACTTGAACTACCGACCTCACCACTCCTTGAGGACTAAACCCTGGCCTCATGAAATCCATGGGCATCATTTCTAGTCCTCCATCTTCAACCATATCTTGATTTGAAAAATTTAGACGCTTTGTCCTTTTTATTTCTCTTTCGTGTTTCTTAATGTCAGGAAATCCTTCCTTTATAACTTCTTTCGTCCTTCTTATACTCCTTGTGTTCATGTACCTACAAATACACAAGGAAAAGTATCAAAAACTCTTAAATCAAAGTAATCTAAATCAAACAAGATGCTCAACAATCAATCCCCGTTAACAGCGCCAAATACTTGATGATGGTAAAACCTATCTACTTATTTTATGCTCAAAAACTGCAAGTGCATGGGTCGTGACTTGTAGCGAATATCTATCCCATAAAGATTGATGCCTAAACACTGCTTAATTTAGACAAAACTTTGTTTAAGAAACTAAATTGTGAAATGCAAATAATCTGAAAATTTTAATTAAAATTAAAAGAGACTAATGTAAACAATGGACAATACCACAATTGCAGAAAATCTGAATTCAATAATCTAAATGCTAGAGATTACTTTTTCCATACTTTGTCTCCCTCCTTTTTGATTGATTGAATTGTGTATCACCCTAGATTTTTGAATGTACTAATTACCCTCTCTTAAGGTGTAACTATTTGTCCCTAATCAAATTAAAGGGAATCGATTGAACAATCTCTTAACCTACCCAATGACTCTACCGATTCAACTAGTTATTAAACTATCCTATAGGTGACCAATTGACTATCGAGATCTCTCTTCTAACTATTCAATTAACATGATGATTGCTTTTCTATAGGTCACTAACTCTCATTGTACAATCCTACATGAATTTCATCTCACTCACTCTCTCGATTTGTTGCAAGATGACAATTAAGAACA
>JAOQMS010044413.1:0-10380 GCA_027563885.1 Erythroxylum longipes | reverse complement strand
TTAGCTTAGATTTGATTTTTTGTTTTTGTTTTTGTTTCGTTCATTTTACGTCAAAATCGTGCTCATGCATGAACACAAGAGTCACACGAGGTTCAAGTTGTGCAACTGAAACGATGGATTTAGACATAATGCGATTAAAACGAACCTTGAGGAAAGCTCGGCAAGAAGAAGAAGAAGAGATCAAGAAATCACAAATGACCAAGGAATTTAAAAGAAATATGGATCAGGAAGCTAACCCTAGAAGGAAACAACAGAGGACCCTCATGGACTTCATGAGGCCAGGGTTTAACCCAATAAAATAAGGAGTGGCTAGACCGCCTGTTTAAGCGGTCTTATTTTATATTAAGCCAGCCCTCTGGAATATGCATCAGCAGAACGTTTAATTTTATGGACTAGCGAATGAAGATCCAAACGCACACATCGTAAATTTCCTCAAGATCTGTTATACTTTCCGGTATCACCAGATGTTGGAGGATGCTGTTAGGATTAGATTGTTTCCTTTCACACTTAGGGATAGAACGAAGGCTTGGTATCACTAAGCCCCGCTAACATCACAATGTGGGACTAACTTATGCGTACTTTTCTTGGTAAATACTTCCTGTTGACGAAGTCTATAAAAATAATTAAGGAAATTACCCATTTCCAACAAGGTGATGAGGAGTCAATCTATGAAGCATGGGAGCATTATCAGGACCTGCAGAGGAGATGTCCACACCACAACCTACGTAAGGAATTCCTCTTGCAGATATTCTACAATGGAGTTAACGCACCTACGAGAGGCACGATCGATGCAGTGTCAGGAGTATCTTTGATGCGTAAGACAGTTGATTAAGTAGAGGAATTAATTGAAGAGATGGCGAGCAATAGCTACTTATAGGCAAGTGAAAGAAGTACGTAACTACTACCTTCAGAGAGCAGAAGGGAGTTGTCGCAGTCGATCAAATAATGGAGATGCAAGCTAAGATCGATAGTTTGACGCAACAACTCAGTAATATGAAGGCATCATCTTCAACTCAAGTAAAGGTTGCACAGTTGAAGTGTGAGTTATGTGGACGATTAGATCATGATACTGTGGACTGCTACCTCATGAGAGAGGATAACCAAGAGCAAGAAAACTACATGGGGGCGTAATTTGCACAAGGAGGGGGAAACAATCCCTACTCCAATACTTACAACCCCAGGTGGAAGAATTATCCCAACTTTTCCTAGTCAAACAATAACAATGGAGGGCAGTTCAGGCCTCAAGGGCAATTGAGCTTTTAGCAGGATAAAGTAAGCTCGATGGAAGCCAAGATGGACAAAATTCTAGCTAAGCTTGGAACTTTAGATAATGCACAAAAGAAGATGGAAGATAAATTTAAGCAAGTCATTAAGAGTCATGCGTCTTCCATTCATAATTTAGAGGCCCAAATGAGTTAACTAACAAATTCCTTTTCTATGCGGAATCTTGGAAATGTTCCTAGCACTTCAGGAACAAAATCAAAGGAGCAATTAAAGGCTATCACACTTCGAAGTGGAAAGGAAATTGAACCACCCATAAGAACAATAGAGAAGCCTATCCAGCCGATTGAGAAAGATTAAGAAAAGGAGAAGGGAGTGGATATGAGTGAGTATTCTCCTTATGTTGCACCTCTACCGTACCAACCTAAGATCCCTTTCCCTTAACGACTACAAAAGAAAAGGTTGGATGAACAATTTGCAAAGTTTGCTAAGAAGCTAAGGATGCTACAAATAAAGCTCTCGTTTGTTGAGGCATTAGAACATATGCCTAAATACGCAAAATTCTTAAAGGACATTTTATCAAAGAAGCGTACATAGGACGATAATCAAATGGTAGCCCTAACTGGTACTTGTAGCTCTATAGTCACCAGTCAAATGCCTTCAAAATTGAAAGATCCAGGAAGTTTCATAATACCTTGTGTGATTAGTGAATTGGAACTTATTAAGTGTTTGTGTGATTTGGGAGCTAGCATTAATCTAATGCCTTTGTTGATATTCATGAAGTTGGGACTGGGAGAGGTTAAACTGACATCAAATTTAATTCAATTGAATGATCATTCCATTAAAAGGTCATTGGGTATAGAGGAAGATGTTTTGATGCAAGTAGATAAATTCATTATTCCTGTGGATTTTATGTTTTTGGATTTTGAAGAGGACAAAAACTGTCTGCTAATCTTATATCGATCATTCATGAACATTGACAAGGCTATAATTGATGTTCATGAAGGTAAATTGACACTTCAAATAGGCGAAGATCAGGTTGAATTCAATATGAATAAAGCCTTAACGAATCCGACAACGAGTAACGCATACATGAAAGTTGAAATCATAGATCAAAGTTTGCAAGAACAAGTTGAGAGCTGCATAGTAGAAGTACAGTCATTAGAAATTGAAGATAACAATGAATACCAAATTTCTAAATCTAAAGAAGATGATGAGATGGAGGAGGTAGATGTTTCAATACATCAATACAAATTAGTTTGAACTGAAGCACCCATGTCACCATCTTCAAAGAAACCTTTGACATTAGAGCTCAAGCCTTTACCTACATACCTCAGGTACACCTTTCTTAGTAAATGTGAAACTCTACCTATAATAATTTCTAACCAATTGAGTGAAAAATAAGAAAGTAAGGTGGTGGAAGTTGTTAGGAAGTGAATGAAAGCCATTGGATGACAGATTGCTGACATTCGAGGAATAAGCCTGAATGTTTGCATGCACTGAATAAACTTAGCAGACGGATGTAGAATGGTGCGAGAGCGTCAATAAAGACTAAACCCTAACATAAAGGAGGTGGTCAAGAAGGAGATCATAAAACTCCTAGATGCAGGAATAATTTATCCCATATCTAATAGTGAATCGGTTAGCCCAGTGCAATGCGTACCTAAGAAAGGAAAAATCACAGTGATAGAGAGTGAAAGTGGTAAAATAATTTTTAAAAAAACAATCATGGGGTGGAGAGTATGTATAGATTATCGTAAACTCAACTCAATGACTATGAAAGATCACTTCCCTCTCCTGTTTATAGACCAAATGGTAGAAAGGGTGGATGGACATTCATTTTATTGCTTCTTAGATGGATATTTAGGCTATAATCAAATTTTCATCTACCCTGATGATTAGGAGAAAACCACATTCATTTATCCCTATGGAACCTTCGCATACAGACAGATGCCTTTCGGACTTTGCAACACTCCAGAAACATTTCAGAGGCGTATGATGTCAATACTCACTGACATGATAGAGGACATAATGGAGGTGTTCATGGATGATTTTTCAGTCTTTGGAGATTCTTTTGATTCCTATCTAACTAATTTGGATAAAGTTTTTCAAAGATGTGAAGAATCACACTTAATACTGAATTGGGAGAAATGTCACTTCATGTTGCAAGAAGGGATCATTCTTGGGCATAAGATTTCACGTCAAGGATTAGAAGTTGACAGAGCTAAAATGGAGGTCATAGAGAAACTTCCACCCCCAAGCAATGTCAAAGGAGTGCGAGGATTTTTAGGTCATGTAGGATTCTACAGACAATTCATCAAGGAATTTTCGCAAATTGCACGACCTTTGACCAACCTTTTAGTTAAGGATGTGCCCTTCGTGTTTGATAATAAGTGTATGTCTGTGTTCAGCACCTTAAAACACTACAAGAAAATTGTGTTTTTGCAACAATATTTATCGACCAAAAAAGAAGACGTTCTGTCAGTATGTAAGATTAGTGACAGACATTAACGATAGATAAAAGCGTCGTAGAAATGGCTATAGCTAATAAATATCGATAGAAAATCAGTTACCGTCAGTAAATTTTTTGATGGAATAATTTCTACCTTCGGTAAATTTACTGACGGAATATCTTTATGTTGGTTAATTTATTGATAGATTATCTTTACGTCGGTATATTTATTGACAGAAAATGTTTTTCCATCGGTATATTTACCAATGGTTGGAATATTTCTGTCGGTAAATTGTTACAAAGTTATCGACGGATATTCCGTCACAAAAGGTTGTCATCTTTCCGTCAGTAGTTTTGTACAAATTGTTCCAACTTTATCGATAGAACTTGTTCTTCCTTCGGTGATTACCGATGGACATTTTTTATTCGTCGGTAAATGTTTTAGTGGTAGCGACTGATTTTCATATGTCCGTCGATAAATGAATTAGAAAAGTTTTTTGTAAATGTACTAGCAATATCATCAATAAATTTTATTTTGCATAATTGAAATAGCTATCAATGTAATAGTATAAATTTAATTTTTTAAACATAAAATTGATTTATGATATAAAGTTGAAAATATGTTAATTGATAATAAAAAAATTAAACTGTACATAATAAGTTTTCGTATCTCTAATAAAATTTTTAAAAGTACACTATTAATTTGGAGACGGTGGATGCTCTGATTGATGCGATGAGGTGCTACCCCTACACTTCAAATCATCCATCTCATTACAGAGCTGAGCTATGTACTCCATCGACTGTTGCAACTAAGTTACCAGCATCTGTACTATGCTCTCAAGCTGACCGACTCTCTCATTGAATGCTGACCACCTACTAGATGCAGCTGTACTGGACGTGGAGGATTGCGATTAACATGTATTCGCAAATGAGCCTAACCCAAATATCCTTCCCCGGTGGTCCCTACCACCCACTGCATAAAGATAGGTTTGAGTCTCATTAACATCTTCAGACTGCTAAGACTATCGTTGAATGCTTTCTTATATTTGGTCTTATCAGAAGGCAATGTTTATGTTCGTAAGTGATAATTATTAAGCATTAATAGTAAACCATAAATTTCACATACATTGAGTTCTCTACAACGGTTGTTGACAAATGTCATACTGTCATGCTTCTTTGTGTGAGTGTGCAAAAAGAGCTAATGAGGTGTAGGCCTCATGCCCATAGTCTTTTCCTACATAAGAATAAAATGTTATAAGTTAATTAGAATTTGTAAAAATTTCGGCAGAGTTTCCTCTATTTTTATGAAATCTACCCCCTGTTGAACAAAGAACAAAACTAAAAAACACAGGCATATATGGCGCCAGACATTTATAACATTATTATTCTCAACAAGAAACACATATTTTCATTCCAAAATTCACACATAAAATTCAATAGAAATACAACAAAGTAAAGAAATGACAATATAAATTTAAAGTGTAGATACTTACAAGTCTCTTTGCATGCTCTTTGTGGGTAATAAATCCTCCTGTCTGTACGATAAGACTCTCTCCGCCCATTCCTCCACGTCTGTTGGCCAAATTATGCTCTGAAAGGGACATTGCCTCAGGTGATGTCCAATACTGTTGCCAAAGACTCTATATTTCTTTAGAAATATAAGGCGATCGTACACCTGCTCTATGTATCGCATCAACGAAGTCGCGATAACGTGTACGTGCTCGTCTTTCCTATACTTTATAGACGAACGTGTCAAATTAAGAATCCCAAAAAATTTCTTTCTGAATCAAAAAGGAAAACATTCAATTAATACTTATGATGTAATGATATTTATCTAATAAATGTACATATTTGTTAATTAAAAAAGAAAATAATAATTTTTGTTGTACCTCAAACTCGTGATAGTAAAATTCCCTTGTCGCCTGAGAGATATTCTTCTAGGCAAAGCCCTCAATATCAATCTTCTCCTTAAATTTTTATGTCATGTTTCTTGAACACGGTCTAAATGGAATGAACCTAATATAATATTGAAAATTTTTATACTGTTATGATATTGAAACTTATAACTTAATTATAAACATATAGTGTTCAATGTTTTTTCATTTACATAGTATTGACAATTGTAATGTAAGTTCTTCCATTAGGTCCCTCTGCTCCAGGTCGGTGGCTACTTCCTTCATCATCATTGTTTACGCCTGATACCTCTGCAGTATAGGGGTAGTAAATGATGTAGGGGTCGTGGATGGTGCAGCGTCTATGGAAGGTACCTCATCTGCAAGTGTAGTAGCTGGGGGGAGGGAGGAGGAGATTCAGTTCCAGTTGCTACACCATGAGATGCTTCACCTGTACAGTAAGTACCTCCAAATCGAGGTCTAAATCTTGGTCGCAAAATATCATGTCTTCTCTTTGGTATGATATTTCAACCTAAAATTAATATTTGATTGAATTTTCTTAAAATATTACAATTTGCATGAAAATATTATAAATAACATGCTTGGAGCCTAAAAGAGTTATAATGATAAATAAAACAATTCTTTAAAAAATCCAAAATTTTGATAAAATATAAAATAATTCAAAATTCAAAAATTTGAATTATTTTCATTATTTCACAATAAATTATTATATTTAGATAATTATTATATATAGATAATTATTATATATAGAAATAATTTGAATATAATAAAAATAATTAGAATATAATAAAGATATATATAAACTGAAATGGATAAGATATAAACAAAAAAATTTAAATTAAATAAACTTTAAGGTGTATGAAGTTTCATGTTAGATTCTTTAAGCAGAAGCGAGATGACGGAGACTCCATTTATTTAACTTTAACTTAGGTTGATCTAAGCCGAAAGTAGACTAACGTCAAAATACCCCTTCTTTGAAAAACTTTGGTAGTGCTCCCAGATCGGAATCCAACTAATAAATCAAAGCATATAGAGCCATCTTCTTATCTTTCTGTCAAGAGAATTTTGGTAGACTAACTGATACAAAAAAATCCATTAATAAGAGAGCCCAATGCAAAAAAAAAATAATGCATGTTAGGTCTTTGAAACAGTTCGAATCATTTTGATAATAATAAGTTTGATCTGTTTTATCGAGAAGGTCTATGGTTCGAGTCCGTATAGCCCTAAAAAATGAAACTAAAATTTAAATATCAAAATTGTATCATTTTTAGTTCTTCATTGTTCTATTATTGGCTCTTTGTAACTAGCCCCTTATGGTTGCTTTGTTCATCAAAAAATTATAATAAAATTTCTTTTTCTTTTAGAGAGAATCCAAAGTACGTTGAAAGGGTGAAAATAGAATATTACCAAATAGACAATCTTAGTTATATAATTATATATAATTATATAAGACAATCTTATTTGATAATCTTATATATTCTTATATATTTATTTTTCTATTTTATATATTTTAGATTTATTTTATACTATATGGAAAATTATATAGTAATTATATAGTAATAATAATAATATAGATTTAGACTATTACTATATTGATATCGCAATAAAAGGAAAGTCAATATAATGGAAAAGTTATATTCGATGAGTCTTAAAACGAGACATATATCGCAACAAACAAACAAAACTCGAAAGTTTAATCAAAAAATTTTCTTGTTTTGACTGAACAGTTATGGATGAGTTGACAATTAATTCCAATTCACCTCGACTAATCTAGTATATTCTCCATATTTATAGGAGTGCGCCCATGTTTCTGGTGTATGAATATGATATTTTTCTGGGCATTTCTAATAATATCAAGTATCATTCCTATTTTGGCATTTCTAATTTCTTCATTCATTTCCGCCTAATGGAATAGGGTTTTTTTAATTAGATGAATCAACTTCGTGATCTTGTTGAATCGTAAGCGAAAAAAGAGCGTTGTTATCCATTTCATCAATTATTTGATACTTATTAGTTCCAATTTGAATTTTTTTTTGTTCCGGTATCCACCTAGGACTCAAGATTGGCCTTATTTATATTTATATGACAAAACTTGAAAATTCTCCAATCAAAATATTTTCTATGGGAGGGGCTCTTCATCTTGATAATATTATCTTCTGTTAGATAATTGTTGAGAGGAATATCTCTGAACATATCAACAAATTTTCTTTTAGTTGTGTTATAATTACAAGGAATCTCTTACTTAGTATTTACTTATATTGTTGTTCCATAAATATATGAGTCTTTCTTATCTTCTAAATTACTAGATTTATATAATAAAAGATTATATCTATAATTTTTTTGAAATTCTCTTTTTGGCCCAGTAACGAGCTTGCTTCAAAATCATTTTGTTTTTCATAATGAATTAGTTGGTCATTTTCATATAAATTCCATTTGTTTAAATCTTTATTTTTAGCTATACAATTTTGATTAATTCTATTTTGCCATTTTTGTGGTAATAATCTAAACCAGCTAACTTGAGATAAATTATATTTATATTGATAAAAACTACTTGACTAGTTTTTCCATTGATTCATTACAGAATTGTTCCAATTTTTGTCTTTTAATTCAAACAAAAATAGCCCCTAGATTCCTATTTTTTAATTTATTTTTAAGAAAAAGAGATTCTCCATGACATTGAAGGGCGGATCTTAATTTATATAAGTTAATAACTTGGATTTGTGATAATTTAAAAAAAAACATATGCTTGTGACAAGTAGCATACGTCACATAAAATCTTTGAATTTTTATTAATAATGTAAATATTAAGTGATTTTTTGATAATCAGAAAAAAAAATCGCTTAGATTTTGATTTGTTTTGTTAATTCTTTTGAAATTTTCTTTATTATTGGAAATGTATTTATTAATAATTTTTATTGTTGATTCAAGAAAAAGTTGTGTATTGATACGCAGAATTGTAATGGTACTAAAAAGATATCTATGTATATCTTTTCAATCCAATTTTTTTAAAAAAATGGGATTTACGTCCTAATTGAGTATTTCTTTTTAATATATGTGAAATATTTTTTGATGATTTGAATTTTTAGCATTATAACTTATTTTGTTCTGGTTAATATTTATTTATGAGTTTATAAATCTATTTTTCTTTTCTTTTCTAATTTTTTCTATTTTATTTCACATTCTACTTGTTTTAATGGACAAAAAGAAAAGATAAGGCCCGAATGGAAATAGCCGAAGCTTGGGATAGCATCCTATTTGCCCAAGTAATAAGAGGGTGTATTTTATTAACCCACTCCAATCTTAGAAAATATATTTTATTACCTTCATTAATAATAGTTAAGAATATCATTCGTATGCTATTTTTTCAAATTCCCGAATGGTCTAAAGATTTTACAGATTGGAATAGAGAAATGCATGTTAAATGCACCTATAATGGAGTTCAATTATTAGAAACAGAATTTCCAAAAAACTGGTTAATAGAAGGTATTCAAATAAAGATTATATTTCCTTTTCATCTAAAACCTTGGCACAGATCGAATCTAAAATTTCTCTTCATCTTCATGAAGATCAAATGAAAAACAAAGGACAAAAAAAGAATTTTTGTTTTTTAACAGTTTGGGGAATGGAAACTGAACTACCTTTTGGCTTTCCCCGAAACCAATTTTTGGTTTTTGACCCCATCTTTTAACAACTCGTAAAAACAATTAATAAATTGAAAAGGATTTTTTATTTCTTTTCAAAGTCCTAGAACTAGAAAAATATTCTTTTTCAATTTATCAAAAGAAAGAAAAAACTGGGTCATCAAAAAATTGTTCTTTATAAAAGAAATATTAAACAAACTTTCACAATAAAAAAGAAATCTAATTCTAATATTTCAATTTAGAGACATATATGACTTGAATAAAACTAAAACTAAAAAAAACAAGATTCGATAATCAAGAATCAGACAATTCATAAAATTTATGGCCAAATTCCATCTATGGAGTGGACAAATTATTCACTGATAGAAAAAAAAATGAAAGGTTTGGCCACTAAAACAAGTATAAAGTGAAATGAAATAGAAAAATTAGAAAAGAAAACAAAAACAGATTTATAAACTCATAAATAAATATTAACCCGAACAAAATAAGTTATAATGCTAAAAAATTCAAATCATCAAAAAATATTTCACATATATTAAAAAGAAGAAATACTCGATTAGGACGTAAATCCCATTTTTTAATAAAAATTTGGATAGTAACAATATACATATATATCTTTTTAGGCACCATCACAATTTTGCGTATCAATACACAACTTTTTCTTGAATCAATAATAAAAATTATTAATAAATACATTTCCGATAATAAAGAAAATTTCAAAAGAATTGATAAAACAAATCAAAATCTAAGATTTTTTCGATTATAAAAAAATCACTTAATATTTACGTTATTAATAAAAATTCAGAGATTTTTTGTGACATATCCTCCTTGTCACAAGCTTACGTTTTTTTATAAATTATCCCAAATCCAAGTTATTAACTTATATAAATTAAGATCCTCCCTTCAATATCATGGAGAATCTCTTTTTCTTAAAAACAAAATTAAAAAAAAGGTATCCAGGGGCTATTTCCGTTTGAATTAAAAGACAAAAATTAGATCAATTCTGTAATGAATCAATGGAAAAAGTAGTTAAGTAGTTTTTATCGATAAAAATATAATTTATCTCAGTTTAGCTAGTTTAGATTACTACCACAAAAATGGAAAAATAGAATTAATCAACATTGTATAGTTCAAAATAAAGATTTAAACAAAT
>JAOQMS010044412.1:0-10381 GCA_027563885.1 Erythroxylum longipes | reverse complement strand
GTTGGAAAATTATAGCCCGTCGGTAACTTACGGACGGAAAAAGTGTGACGGTCGGTAACTTTTTCGTTGAAATTACCGACGTAAAAAAAGTTCCATCAATAAACTTACTGATGGAACATTTCCGACAGAACATTTCTTTACCGTCGGTAAGGTTAGCTACATTCGAATCTACGACATTTTTGTTTGTCGGTAAATTCCGTCGGTAATATTTAATACCGACAGAATATTTATCTTTTCCGTCGCTAACTCACTATTTTCTTGTCGTGAATAACAAAAATGAATTGATTTGAAATTTAACAAAATAGACTTCTAATTAAAGGAATTTATTTCCACCTTGATTCATGCAATTGATCATTGATGCTAAAGTAATTCAACATATTCATGAATAAATTGGTTCTAGTTATTAAGAATAGATCTACAATAACCAATCTTTTTTTTACCTTATACGGAAATCACAAACATATTGAATAATTACTCCCTAACCGAAAAACAAACCCAGAGGTAGCTCGTAGGATTTAGCACTTCGACAGCCTTAAAAGATGATTTATTGCAATCAGATTAATTCATTCCTCGACATATATTAAACTTCCTAACGAGGAAATAAAATTATGTCAATTGCCACTTATCAAAATCAACAAACAATTATGAATTTGTTATTTAAGTGGAAGTAGATTATTTCAGGATTTTAAATATATGCATCTATTCAATAAAACCAAAAAATATCATAAAATCATTGAATTCAGGAAATAATTAAATATCCATGCATGATTGAATTCAATAAAACCAATTCGATCTTAATCGATTTAGAATCAAAGTTTCAATATAATCCTCTAACTAAAACAAATAAAATAGCTACAAGCCATAGAAAAGAAAGAATACATGAAAATTATTCAAAAGAAAATTATGTTACTAACAAAGTTGAGAGGAATAAATACTTTGGAGTGCTTCTTGGTGAAAAATCCTTCAAAACACTACGCCTACGTTCTCTCCGTTGACAGCAAAAGGTGAACCCAATGTAAGCGTATCCCCCAAAAAAATAGCTGCCGCCGCCTACGTAACTGCCTCTCCAAAAAGTCGTCCTCGTTTTCTCCTAAAAAAACTAGTAGCTGCTGCGTACTACACTTTCTTTTGTTGAAAGACACATTTTTATATCTCCTTAAAACAAAAACCCTTACGAACGTTTAAACGTTTTTAGTCCTTGTTTTACCTTCCTATTTTTTTTCTTTTCGCTGATGGGTTTTGGACCTTTTTCTGCTTGCGTTTCGGACTGCTTCTCTGCTGCAACATTTTTATTTTCCCTGTGTACTATGCGTTTTGGACCTGTTCTGATGTCTTTTTCTCTTCTGTTGAGCTCCTTTGCGTTTTCTACGAGACGTTTTGCCTTTTTTTAACCGATGACTGCTGCGTTTTCGGTTTTACCCTCTGCTAATTGTTGTGCATTTCACTCCTCTGCTTCCTGCTGTGCTGTCTGCTGCATCGTCGTTTTATCTTCTTTACTGATTAAATAGTTTTGTTTCTTCTGGACTCTTATTGTATGCTGGGTTACTACTTCTGCGTTTTTGTCCCTTTCTGTGATGTTGTGTCGGTTTATTGCTGCTGTTCAGTTATTGCTTATTCTCCTGGCTCTATGCTGTTTTGCTTCATCTGCGTTTTGTGCTTTTATTTCTGGCGTATTGGCTGGGATTTTTCTTTCCTGCTGTGCTGCCATTTTGTTTTAATTCTTGCAGCATGTTTTTGCTAATTTTCTCCGATACAGCTCTACATCTCCCAACCTCCCAGGATAACGTATAAACAACATAATCAGTACAATATCCATCCAATAAGCTTTAAGAATACCCTACTTTAACATGTAAATTATTAACCTATCATCAAGCCACAAGCATTTCATAAGATTCAACTCTAGAACAACCATCACAATTTCAAATGACCTTTCCAAACTCAAAATGCACCAAATTTGACCTCACATGAAGATTCACTCGAAGCACTCAAAGAAGTGTTTATAGGACATTTCATTCATATTCGCCACAATGGAATGACATTATCATATGCTTGCAAATATATCACATTGTAACCACTTGTTGTGAATTCCGTGCAAAAATCAGAAAGGTCTTTTATTTAGCTATAATGGGGCTAAGGACAAGTGTAGGATGAAAAGGTTATTTAGGCTATAGTTATCAAAGGTAATATAGACTAAATTATTTATCTTCCACCCTCAAACCAAAAAAAGTCCCAATAATGGCATCAATTGATGTTCAATTAACACAACTTGATGATCAATTTCATAAAAGATAACCATATAAACATTTTATAACCCAACGAATAGATTAACTCATAGCCGCACAATGAATAATCAAGAATTTGAGGCACCATGGTTAAGCATGCTTTTCTTTCCCTTTCAAACTTGTGCCCTTTTTTTCTTTTCTTTTTTCGACTTTTTCAATTTTTTTCAATTTTGGAATTTTTTGGACATTTCACAATCTTTCCTCATCACATTTCAGGAACATCATAAGATAAGATATCACTTTGATCATATTTGTTACCATTACATGTCCACCTCAAACCACAAACTAATAAGTTTAAGCAACTAGTAATCCATTCCTTTAATAACAGGTTGAACACAAAAGTCAAAACACAAGACTTGGGCTAATTTTGGGGTTTTTGTTTCAAAGAAAAAAGTTACAACTTCAACTGGGTTAACTAGGGGAATTAACACATAGGATAAGTTTTAGAAAGCCAAAAAAGGTTAATCCTAAATGTCTTTATCATTTTAATGCACCAAATTCACTAGTGCTCTCAACATGCATAACAAAGCAAGTTCTTGAATGATCAAATCATGTGCGACAACACTCAACAAGAACACAAATTGAGCACAAAGAATATAATTGCTCTTCAAAGGCTCAATTCTCACTTATTTGAGTATGCTTTTTTTCAAATCATGTACCCTTTTTATTCAAATCAACCATTGCGGAAAAAGATAGTCATTCTATCACCAAACCATTGTTCATGCTTACAATCCATCACGTTTTCCCAGTTCGACAAAATAATGCACATTAACTTACAAAACAAAACAATTTTATTTATTTATTTTTAACAAATTCAAGAAATCCCTCCCCCACACCTAAAATCTACATTGTCCTCAATGTAGAAAAACACAAAGCACGTAAACACAAATAGGAAAGAAAATTTAACAAGAACACAACACAAGTCACAATGAGCACCAAAAATTAACGAAGGAGAAGAGAGAATAGAAAACAAAAGATAAATAAACAAAAGAAACTTCCCTGGACAAACTATGGTGGAGTTGAGTGTGGCATGGTTGTTATCTGCATTGTGGGTGTAGGCTGATTTTTGCTGCAAAGAAGAAACAAGCAGATGAGGGTATTAAGGTTTTTTTTAAGAAAATAAAATTAGTTAAAATAAAAATAAAAATATTTAAGTAAATA
The DNA here is from genome assembly GCA_027563885.1 of Erythroxylum longipes. Taxonomy (NCBI): domain Eukaryota; kingdom Viridiplantae; phylum Streptophyta; class Magnoliopsida; order Malpighiales; family Erythroxylaceae; genus Erythroxylum; species Erythroxylum longipes. The sequence goes on along the minus strand of JAOQMS010044412.1, from coordinate 6,938 downwards.
CAGAAATTAAATGAGAAATTAGAACAAAATTAAATAAAAATCATTAGGTTGCCTCCTAATCAGCACCTTTCTTTATTGTCTTTGGCTAGACACTACTTTCATGCTTCAGATTGATTCATAAACGGGCTGAACGAAATGAATCTCCTCTACGAATGAGACATTAAAATTGTCAATGAAAGGTTTAAGTCTATGACCATTTACCTTAAATATTTTGTTAGTCTCTAAACTTTGAATATCAATAACACTGTGAGGAGGAATATTTATGACAAGATATTGTTCAATCCACTTAGACCTCAACTTACCAGCCATAAGCGTTAATTGTGGATTATAGAGTAAAACTTTTTGGCCTACCAGAAATTGTTTTTGATGTAAGAATTTGTCATGTAGGTATTTGGTCTTCTCTTTGTACATCCAAGCATTGTCATATACTTCTAACCTTATTTCTTCCAACTCTTAGAGTTGTAACTTTTGCTCCTCTCCCATTGCCTGAGCATTGAAGTTGCATTGCTTAACTACCCAAAAAGCACGATGTTCAATTTCAACAGGTAAATGAAGCATCTTACCAAAAACTAACCAATATGGTGGCATTTTGAGGGGTGCTTTGTAAGCAGTTTGATAGGCTCACAATGCATCGTCTAAACACTTGCTCCATTCTGTATGGTTGGGATTGACTATTTTCTCCAAGATACTCTGTATTTCCCTGTTAGAGACTTCAACTTTCCCATTTGTTTGTGGGTGAAAGGTGGTTGCTACACGGAGATGGATGCCATATTCTTGCATCAAAGCTTCCACTGTACGATTGCAAAAATGCGTACCTTAATCACTGATGATTGCTTTAGGTGCCCTAAATCTACTAGAGATGTTAGATTTAAGGAATCCTACAACAACCTTAGAATCATTACTACAAGTAACTTTGGCTTCTACCCACTTCGAGACATAATCAACAGCAAGTAAAATATATAAAAAACCAAAAGATCTAGGAAAAGGCCCCATAAAATACATTCCCCACACATCAAATACTTTACAAACTAAAATAGGAGTTTGAGGAATTTCATCCCTTAGAGATATATTTCCAACTCTTTTACATATTTCACAACTTTTGCAAAACAAGTATGTATCCTTAAATAGAGAGTCTTCCAATGGAATCCACTATCAAGAATTTTCTTAGTTGTTCTTTTTAGACTAAAAGGTCTACCACATGCATACTCATGATAAAAAGTAAGAATGGAATAAATTTCATCGTCAGGCACACACCTACGAATAATATGAATTTAACCTATTTTCCATATGTATGGTTCATTCCATATATAATACTTAGAGTCACTTTTAATTTTATTTTTCTGAAAATTATTCAAATTATGTGGAAGCACACCAGTGACTAGGAAATTCACTATATCAACAAACCATGGTTCCTTACCTTGTTTACCTTGAACAAACCATAATTTCTCATCTGGGAAGGACTCTAAAATTGGTAATGGATCTTCTTCACAGATTAGTTTACTTAGATGATCAGCTGCAGAGTTGTCAATTCCCTTACAGTCTTTGATCTCCCAGTCAAATTCTTGTAGCAGATAATCCCTAAGTCTAATAGTTTTAGAATTTCCTTCATCACCACATCTTTCATTATTGGATTCAACTTATGTTGAGGGTTTCTCATAGGTTTGGATTCAGGATTGAGGAGGATACAAAGCATACATACTGAAGGGTTGATCCCTTTGATGTCTGTTAAGGTCCAACTAAGGGCTTGTTTATAGTCCTTCAGCACTCGTATCAAATTCTCCTCTTGCACCATGGTCAAATCATTAGCAATGATGACTAGTAAGTTTCACGTTCTCCCAAATACAAATACTTGAGATGTGTAGGTAATGGTTTCCACTCGAGCTTAGGAGCCTATTCAACAAAAAGAAGAATTCTTTAAAAAATAATGGGTAATTGAATATAACTATTCACTAACCTGTATTCTATCTCTGGTAATGATGAAAGTGCCATAATAACGTCTTTAAGCTCAATCTTACTTTCGAATTCAACATCCCTATCTGTTAGATTGTTCCTTAAAACAACATCCAACTTATCCTGCACCAAATCACTTTCAAAATGCTCTTGCATAATAACATCAATCATGCTAACATGAAAAATAGAATTATGGTTATCTGGGTGTTTCATGGAATCTGGTATATTAAAAGTGACAACATTACCATCAAATTCAAAAGTTAAAATACCCAAATCAACATCAATATTAGTTTTTGCTATTTTCATGAATGACCTTCCTAGTAGAAAAATAGCAGCTTCAAGAGATACTTCATTACTCATATCCACAATGTAAAAATCAGCAGGAAAAATAGTTTCATCAGCATTAACTAAAATATTTTCAAATATGCCTTCAGGATAAATTATAGATCTATTCGCTAATTGAATTACTACATTGGTCCTAAATTCAACAAGCTATAAACTGACAATGGCAAGACATTAATTAAAGATCCTAGATCAAACATGGTTTTTTTGATTTTAGTTGTGCCAATAATACATGATATGGAAAACATACTTAGATCTCCACACTGTGGTGTCACTTTCCTTTGCACGACAATTGACACGTTTTAACCAACTATAATTTTGGCCTCAATCTTATGCCTTTTCTTTTTAGAGCATATGTCCTTAAGAAATCTTACATACCTTGGTATTTGATCAATAGCATCTAAGAGAGGGATGTTGATTTCAACTTTGCGAAAAGTCTCCAAAATTCCCTTTTCCTTCTTTTCTTTCTTTGGTTTTGCCAACCTACTAGAAAAAAGGTGAGGGAATCATAATTTTAGGTTTAGTGTTAACCGACTCATTACTTACGCCCTTTGTTGATTCATTTGAAGGAGTATTGTTCACTTCCGCTTGCTCTTTTGGTATATGGCTTTGCACCTCTTTTCCACTTCGAAGTGTCATGGCACTAGTGTTTTCCCTTAGATTAATTTCTACCTGGGCAAGGAGCTTGCCCTTCCCAGCTTCCATTTTGCTCATTGTTATAGCTACTTGGGACACTTTTCTTTTCCAGATTTGGAATGCTTGTCTGCGTTTCCTGTTAAAAAGTTTGAGTGTTAGTAGCTAGACTTTTCACAATATCTTCTAAGGACATACCTAGCTTAGAAGATGATGATGCTTAAGGTGGTAGAATTGGTGGTCTCATTGAGGTAGATGTGGCTGAAATTTGGGTGGCTTATTGCCATAACTAAAATTAGGGTGATCTCGTCGGCCTGGATTGTAGTGGTTCAAATAGGGATCATATCTCCTTTGTGGTAGCCCTGGAAATCCTCCTACAACATTTACTTGGTCATTGGGTCTTCTTGAAGAGTTGGACACATGTCTGTCGCATGACCCATTATGGAGCAAATACCACATGTTTTGACCTGTTGAATTTGTCCTACAACCAATTTTTCCACAAAGAAGTCAGAGCATCTAATCTTTGATCAGTGGAAGAAACACTAACCTCATTAACTCTTCATGGGGTGCTATCCTGTCGAGTCCTGAACTATTATGTATTAGTAGCCATGCTAGAGATCAAACTCCTTTCTTTATCTATGGTTTTATTCACCAATGCTCCTCCACTTGCGACATCAATCATATTTAGATCCATTGATAGCAAACCTTTATAGAAGTATTGGATAAGCAGCTAGTTTGGAATCTGATGTTGAGGACAACTTGTATATAGTTTTTTGAATCTCTCCCAATATTCATAAAATGTCTCTTTATTGAAATTTTGGATTCCAAAAATATCTTTTCTGATGTTTGGAGCATGGGAAGTAGGGAAGAATCTCTCTAGGAATTACTTTTTCAGTTCATTCCACGTGGTTATGGACCCAGATGGTAAATAATAAAACCAATCGTTGGCCTTGTCAGCCAATGAAAATGGAAAATTTCTAAGCTTGATCTGCTCTTCGGTAACTCCTTGTGGCTTCATTGATGAGCATACAACATGGAATTCCTTCAAATGCTTATGGAGATCCTCACCTGTAAGTCTATAGAAAGTAGGCAATAAGTGTATCAAACCAGATTTAAGCTCAAAAGGGGCATTAATATTAGGGAATTCAATTCATAATGGTTGCTGGTTAACATCAGGAGTTGCTAACTCCCTTAATGTTCATTATTGTGGTCGTTCTCCCATTTACCTTTCTTCTTTGATTGGTTCTTCAAAAATTGTCTCTTCAGTCTCTTGCTCTTCAAACTCACGATCTAATTCTTCACAATAAGACGTTAAAGCACGCAAATGATTTTCTTGTTTTTTCACTTTTCTGTTAGCCTTGGTTATCTTCTCGACTTCTGGATCAAAAATTAGTTCACTTATACGGGAAGAGTGGGGCATCAACCAGAACAAAAAAGAAAAATTAAAAGAATAAATCCTCGACACTAAGTCCCCAACAACGACGCCAAAATTTGATGAGAGTTAAATCAACCAAAAATAATTAACCTACTCAGAATATTAACATAGCACAGTGAAGTAAGGTCGTTTCCTCAAGGAATGGTGGTTTATCTCTTTTAAATAATTATGTAAAAAAGGGTTTTGGAAATTATGTTAAAACGCAATATTAAAAATAACAAAAATGAATTGATTTGAAATTCAATAAAATAGACTTTTTGTTAAAGGAATTAATTTCCACCTTGATTCATTCAATTGATCATTGATGTAAAAGTAATTCAACATATTTATGAATAAATTGGTTCCAATTATTAAGAACAGATCTATAATAACCAATCTTTCCTTACTTTATACGGTAATCACGAACAAATCGAATAACTACCCCTAATCGAAAAGGCAGCTTGTAGGATTTAGCCTAATTCTAACAAAAAAACTTAACAAATGGTTTATTGCCTTCAGATTAATCAGTTCCACGACATATATTAAACTTTTTAACGAGAAAATAAAATTATGAAATTTCCACTTATTAAACCCAACAAATAATTATGGATTCATCGTTTTAATTAGCAGTAGATTATTTCAGGATTATTAAATATATGCATCTATTCAATAAAACCCAAATCTATTATAAAATAATTGAATTCAAGAAATAATTAAATACCTATGCATGATTGAATTCAAATAAACCTATCCGATCTCACAATCGATTTAGAATCAAGGTTTCAATATAATCCTCTAACTGGAATAAATAAATTAGTTACAAGCCATATAAAAGAAAGAATACATGAAAGTTATTCAATAGTAAATTATCTTACTAACGAAGTTGAGAGGAAGAAATACTTTAGAGGGCTTTCCAGTGAAAAATCTACCAAAACACTACGCCTATGTTCTCTCCCTTGACAACCAAACTCTTTTATCCTTTAAAACAAAACCTTTTGTGTACGTTTAAAATTGTTTAGTCTTTAATGCCCCCTTGTCCACTGCGTTTTAGGAAAATTTTACTTTTTGGACTGTTTTGTCTACTACATCGTCGTTTTATCTTCTTCACTGATTAAATAGTTTTGTTTCTTCTGGACTCTTCTTCTATACTGGGTTACTGCTTCTGTGTTGTCATTTTATCACTACTATCCAGTTACTGCTTATTGTCGTTTTCTTCTGCGCTGTTGGTGTTTTGGTCTGCTACTCATCTACTAACATTTTTCTCCTTTTTCTCTATATTTTATCTCCTTTATGCTGCTTGCATTTTCCTTGTTTGCTGGCGTTGTTTTGGTTTCCCACTACTGTCATTTTGTTTCCTACTTCTGGTGTATTGGCTAGGATTTTTTCTTTCCTACTATGTTGCTGTTTTTTTTAGTTCTTGCGGCATGTTTTTTCTGTTGTCCATATATGACTGTTGGGTTACACCATTTGGCTATGGGTCGTGTCTGTTGGGTTGATTGAAACCTCACATTTGTTCACTTCTAACTTCTGTTGTTTTGATGGAAGACAATAAGGAATATAAGGTGATTGCGTTCCTAGGCTGAGCTATATTCTGCATACACCATCTCTTGCATTTGCTAAAAGCTTAGAAGAGCCCTATCGTATCTATCTGAAATGTCTCAACATCAATGGCAGGAGGTATGTAATAACATTTCGCATTTTCATTTTTCTATAATAGACATGTATATATAGATTATTATCATGTCTAACATTTTTTTCTTTTCTCCAAAACAGCTCTACATCTCCCAACCTACAAAAATAATGTAGAAACAACATAACCAACACAATATCCATCCAATATGCTTTAAAAATACCTCAAATTGATATGTAAATTAATAACCTATCACACCATCCACGTTGACAACTTCTACCTTGTCCATTCTAGCAAGGACTGCTGTGAAAAATACAATATTAGTGGTGGAGATTTTTGATGGTATGGTAAAGTGAGGTTCTAGACGCTTTCTTTCAACAAGGTACAAATATTGCCATTTAAGAAGAGAAACCAAAAGGGAAACTAGAAGAGATGGATAAGAAAGAATGGAAGACTATCAATCTTTTAGCATGTGGTACAATTCGATCACGTCTGTTTAGAGAACAGAGGTATCAATTCTTTAAGGAGACTTTTGCAACTAAATTGTGGAAGGCACTGGAGTAAACATTTTTAAAGAAAAGCAATCAAAACAAGCTTTACGTGAAGAAAAGACTGTTTCGCTTTACTTATGTTCTTGGCACCACTATAAATGATCACATCCCCAACTTTAATCAATTGGTAGTTGATTTAATGAATATGGATATGACATTTGAAGATGAAGGTTTGGCTTTGATGCTATTAGGATCTTTTTATGAGGAGTTTAAGTTTTTTGAAATTACTTTACTCCATAGGAAGGTTAAGGTGTCTCTGAGTGAATTTTGTGCTACTTTGTACAGTTATAAGTTGAGGAAGAAAGATAAGAAAAGAAGCACAATTTGTAACATCCCGTTTCTAGAGAACGGGTCGGACCAGAGAAACGGGTCCAAGTGTGGTAAATTAACACATCTCATGCTCATGCATTTGTGAATA
>JAOQMS010044411.1:0-10381 GCA_027563885.1 Erythroxylum longipes | reverse complement strand
CTTCTACGATTTTCCACTTCTTTACTTCCTTAACACTCACGACTCTTCTCTTCTTTTGTCTTATTATCTTAAGACAATTTTTTGAGTTTCCAATCTTTACCCTTCCATATTCATGAAATTCCTACTAACTCCTTCCTTTACTTTATACCACCTCACCAAAATCCATAATATACCATATTAAACTCCAAATATTTCTACTTCATAAATTCTAATTTACTTCCATGTTTGATGATCTAATAGCATAATTAAAAGAAGTTAAAAAAATATAAAAATCATAAAAGCAGGATCCAACACTAATCACACCATACGACACACATATGGCAAGTTACTTCATTTGTAACTTTTTGCTAAAACACTCATCTTCTTCTTCTCTCATAGTCGAAAGCTTGCTCCTTTTTACATCTCTACATTTTGTCAAAGTTTTGTTCAATTTCCACACCAAAATACATGCTTTTACCTTCATAGAGATAGTTATAGAACTAGATCATTGTTGTATATGATGTTATCTTTTATCCTTACTAAAAACCCGTCCAATTCCCACCTTGTATTTGAGGTGATCTTGCATGCATATAATGCAATGTAGACTTGATGAATTGAGGTGGAACTTGAGCCAAACAAGTAAGTAAAGTACTGATTTTTGTGGCATGTTGTAATAGAAAGTTTATGATGATTGAATTGGGATGGATAGCATGTAGTGTTGATGATGAAGTGTGCTGGAAAATGATACCCGAATTAGACACTTTTTTGTTTTGGTTTTGATGCTTGAGAACCGTAGGTTATAGGTTGCTATATGGATGATTTAGATTAAGATTGGAAGTTTAAATGAAGGTTAATTTATGCTAAAGAATGGTGTTAGTGAAGTGTTCTTGAATTTGGAAAAAACTAGGACTAGATATATAATGAGATTAAGTGAATGAAAGTTTCTATTTTGTTTTTGTGTGCATGAAAGATAAATATTTTATGAGCTGCCATTTGAATGATTTCGAATTGGAATTGAACATGAAATTGATAAGGAAATGAAGTATTATTAAGGTATAATTGAGGTATATTTAATGGACTGATATGAAGATGTTTTAAATTTGGTATGAAGGTGTTAGAATATGGAGAAATTGAAGGAAAATGGAGAGTGAACATTCGGTTCACTCATCCCACGATTGTAGGAAGGTCCTCTTCGATCATGGGCAATGCTTTGAAATGAAAATTTTTTGTTTTGTGTGATTGTTGAATTAACTAAGGATAAGTTACTTTACTTTGGTGTATTTAGACTTGATTAAGGCCTAAAATGAACCTATATTGATGTTTGATTAATTAGTCAAGGGTTTGAGAAGTTTAGGTTATTAATTGATGTTTTAACTTAAGGAATGGATTATTTTGAAATCAATATATCTAAAATATGAAATTTATGAGTGTTAAAGTAATGAAGGTGTTCTTATGATTGCAAATGTGATCCAAAGGATATGAGCAATGTGAACTAGGTATAAATAAATAAGAATTGGAAAATTGTGTGAATATATATAGCTAGAAAAGGTTGGTGAATGAATGATTGATGGATTTAGAGAAATCAAACTTACTTAAGATATAAACCTAATTACAATCTAGATGCGTACAAGCTATAATATTTGAATGGTCAATATTTATGAATAAGGATACATACCCAGAAAGTCAATTGAGCATGTATTGAATATGACACATATACATGTGCAGGACTGAATAATCATATGATTGATTAACTTGCTAATGTGTAAAATATGTGTGTGTTGCATGATTTTAGACGCACAAGTCAATCACTAACATCTAGGCATTGCCAGATCATCAAAGCAATAGCTTATCTATAATTTACTGTGAGTTAACCTAGATGTTTCTCACTATGATTTAATTGTTTTTGGTTAACTTTCAATTATTCAACTGTTACTTACATGATTGATCTGACTCTAGACATTGTTAGTCTGAGAAGTTTGATACTTGGGACTGTATATAGAAATGCTTTCAAATTGTATGTGTAATATGGAATGTGTACTCAACTGAATGTTGAATTCCATACTCAGGTCCGAAGAATGTGATAAATGATATGAGCACATTGAATGACAAGTATTGATAACATATTATGTGAATTGATGCATTCCATTATATGATATACATGATCAGATAAAGGAGTTGTGACCGAAGTAACCAACGTGAAAAAAGAGCTTTAAGCTCAGGAATTAAGTATAAAGAGCCACAGGCTCAGTTAATAATGAGCCTGATATCCATAACAAATACAGGATAGTAAATGAAATGATCACGATATCCACCATGGATACAGGATAGTAAATATATATGTGCTTGGTCACAACAAAGTAAAATGAAAATGGAGTCACATATGCATTTGATTTTCACATATATAACTTTACATGAATTATATGAATGATTGAGATGAATTAATGGATTGTTCTAAAACAGTGTTATGAAGAAACAGTGTTATGAAATGTTTGTGTACATGTTGTACTTGTTGAAATATAACAAAATGTGATATGGGATCTGGTACTAGATGATGTGTTAAACTTCTTAAAATTGGTTATATACATGACATTTGTGTTCTGACTGGAGTGAGCACATCAATGATGGTTTACTCACTGAGTTCGAAAACTCATCAAAATTGCAACATTGATTTTCAGGTACAAGGGAGTTCTATCTCTTAAGGTAACCAAGTAGAATTCTTATACTGTTATTTTGAAATAAGAATGGCTCAAAGGTCTGGTCAACTGATATCTGAGGTGTCTAGTTAGGATGTGTTTGTTTAGCTTCTTATTTAATGTTAAACATTTTGTATAGAGATGTAAAATCTCAAATGTTATGCAATGTAAATACAAAGATATGAATAGTAATGGTACAATGTAAGTAAGTTTATTTTGTGAATATAATGAGGAGATTTGAAAACTTTGGATACTTGTGTTATGTGTGATGCTATAATAACTTAATGTGATTGTTCTAATGTTCCATTCTCATAGGATATGTTCTCAAATATCCTCTGGATATCCGGGCTTATGCTTTATAGAAGTGGTATGTTACAAATACGACTTAAAGAGGATAAACGATTAATTAACAACTTTTCATAAAAATTGTATTTCCTTTTTGATACTTTTATTCAAACTCACTTTTTTTCTTTCTTTTTCTTTTCTTTTCCTTTTTTTAAAATATAAAAATGATAGAAGTTACATCAATATATGATTCATAGCATGGCATTTTAACAAATACAACTAACTCACATGTATGTGTACCACCACACTTTGGCTTTTGTACAATCAAAGTAATTAAGAATTAACAAATGCTCCACTAGCTTTAAGGCTTAGGTAGGGAATTTGGTTAGGTGCATGTAATGCGGTTTATACAAAAGAAAAGATAATAAAGCTCAAAGGGGATTAACAAAGGAAAATTCACATAAATGGGTAGGCTATTTGGCTAATGTAGCTCGTAATCAAGAAAAAATGCCTAATTATTTTCATAAAAATGCATATGATAAAAATGTGGTCTTGAATAGAAAATCAAAGAAAAGCAAGGATGTATATGTCATGAAGGTCACACATAACAAAAGATAGTTAGACTAATATAGATGTGTCATTCTAACAAAGCTTAAAATCTCACTAGTTGAGGTTTTTGTCTACCATTAGTCACTAATCTTCTAAGAATAATACACATTAACCAATCACAAGAGAAAAAGTAAATGCTAAGGTTGCCATAGATTTTTTTAGTCAATTCACACTCTAATTATGACTAAATAATCTTAAAAGCAATAGAAAACAAAAAAAAAATTTGAAAACCACCTAAGAAGTCACATATGCCACACTTAAGCTAAAAAACGTACATAAAAACTAATATCCCCACCCCTACACTTAAAACTTACATTGTCCTCAATGTAAAATCAAATGTAAGAAATAAAGAAATTTATGAAAATAGTAAATGCGAAAATGTAAATAACAGAAATTAACTTCCCTTGGGTTGCCTCCCAAGCAGCGCCTTTGTTTATCGTCATCGGCTCGACTCTTTGTTGCATGCATCAAGTGATACCAGTCACATCCTCCAGCATTAAAACCTCTAAATCTTCCGTTTGGAAGCCTTTATAGTACAGCTTTAAGCGATGACCATTTACTCTAAATGTCATGTCAGTTTTTAGACTTCATATCTCTACTACACTAAAAGGAAAGACATAAGTAATAACAAACGGACCAACCTAACTGAAACATAACTTACCTAGAAATAATTTCAGCTTTGAGTGATATAGTAACACTTTTTATCCCACCGAGAAGCTTTTCATCGAAATCATCTTATCCTTTGTCTTATCCTCATATATCACAGCATTTTGGTAGGAGTCATTCCTCATCTCCTCTAACTCTTGAAGCTGCAACTTCCTATGCACACTTGTATAATCCAAATTCATGTTGCATCTTCTGATAGCACAATATGCCTTGTATTGTAATTCCATTAGAAGATGACATGACTTTTTAAACACTAGTCTATATCGATACATCCTTAATGGTGTTTTATAAGCCGTTCTATAGGCCCATAATGCATATTCCAATATTACACTCTAATCTTTCCTATTAGGTACACAATTTTCTCCAAGACCAACATGATTTCTTGATTTGAGATTTAAGCTTGCCTGTTAGTTTGGTGATGGTAAGCAGTGGAAACCTTGTGCATGATTTGATATTTTCTAAACATTGATTCCATCACCCTATTATAGAAATGGGTTCCTCTGTCGCTAATGATTGCTTTCGATATTGCAAACCTAGAAAAAATGTTATCCTTAACAAAATCTGCAACAATTTTTGCATCATTAGTTTTGGAAGCTTTAGCTTCCACCCATTTAGAAACATAATCAACTGCAAGAAATAAAAAAGTAAAGCCAAAAAGACAGAGGGAAAGTTCCCATAAATTCAATACCCCAAATGTTAAAAATTTCACATAAAAGTAAAGGAGTTTGTGGAAATTGATCCTTATGGGATAGGTTACCTAACCGTTGGCATCTATCACATGATTTGCAGAAGGTATAAACATCTTTGAATAGCGAGGGCCAATAGAAAACACTTTCCAAAACTATGAGTTGTCCTTTTTACTCCAAAATGTCCTCTATAGTATACTAATAGCAGAAAGCTAAGATTGAGGGTGTTCCATTTGCTGACATATGATAGTTCTGCATTGTTCTTTATTTTTATAAGTATTTGGCATGTGTTTCTTGCACACTATTTTATTATTGTTGTATTTTAGGATTCATTTTGTTTGTTTTTGTTTAGTTTTATCTTTATTGTTTATCTTTTATATTTGATGTTAATTTAGGATAAGAATTGATCATTTTTATGTAGGAATGAAGATTGAGCAACTTAGAGATTGAGCTAGAGACCAAATAGGAGAAGAAAAGAGGAAGCATTTTGTTGCAAGATCCTATGATCGTGGGAATCATGCTAATTCCAACGATCGTGGGAAGTTTAATCTGAGAACATATGCTGGGTTTGATAAAATTTAAGGTTTTCTGGACTACATAAGATATTAAACTCCTATGAAAGAAGAGGGACGAGATACCTCTATAGAGAAGAGCCTCTTTGAGTGAAAAATATAGGTTTTGAGTCTTGAGGAAGGTGAAGATTCAAGGATAATCAATCGCAATTGGGAAAATAGCACATCAACACTATAACTTCTAGATTTTAGCAAAGAAGAGAAGGAATTCTTTTTATTCAATTTTTTTCATTTTTATCTCTTCTATTCATTGTAAGATGGAATATTTGAATGTTGGTGATGCTATAGACACTATGAGTGGCTGATTTAGTTTTAGGGATTACTTTTGAACTTTCCTGTTAAACTCCTATTTTATTGACTTGAATGAATGAAGTCTTTGATGAATGTTGATTATATTCATACCTTGCAATAAATTGAGAGATTGAGTAGGGTAATCTGTGTAGGATCGTATAACGAGAGTTGGCATTCTATAGACATATATACATCATGTTGATTAATTAGTTGAAAGAGAGATCTTGACTAATTTAATTGATTACCCATAGGATAACTTAATAACTAGTTAAATTGGTGGAGTGATTGGGTAGATTGAGAGATTGCTTAATCAACTTCATTTAATTTGATTAGGGAAAATTAATTACACTTTAAGAGAGGGCAGTTAATATAATTGGACATCTTAGGTGAGATACAATTCAATTAATAAAATAAGAGGGAGATAAGATAAGGAGAAAGTGATCTCTAGTCATTAGAACCTTGAATTTCAATTTTCTGCATTTTAGTGTTATCAATTGTTCGTTGTTAGTCATTTAATTTTAATTTAATTTTCCAGTTTATTTCCATTAAACAATTTCGTTTCTCAAACAAAGTGTGATCTAAATTAAGTGTTGCCTAAGCATCAATCCCTATAAGATCAATATTTGCATTCTAACTAAAAGTCAATACCTATTTACTTGCGATTTTTGAGCATAAAATTGGTAGACTGTTTTGCAAATTCAATCGACAAGTTTTTAGCGCCGTTGCTGGGGATTGATTGTTTAGCATCATATTTAGTTTAGATTACTTTGATTTAAGAGTTTTTTATACTTTTGCTTGTGTATTTACAGGTGCATGAACACAAGGAGCATGTGAAGATCGACATAATTTAGTGAAGACGAGTTTCTCGATATCAAAAGACATGAAAGAGAGTTAAGGAGAGCGAAGCATCAAAATCTTACTCAAAGAGATATACTGAAGAAGGAGAGTAAGGAGGATTTGGGAGGACATTGATGGACTTCATAAGGCTAGGATTCAATCCTTAAGGAGTTACAAGGCTGGTGGTTCAAGCTAACAATTTTGAGATCAAGCCAGCACTCCTCAACATATTGTAGAATAATGTACAATTTTATGGGCTATCCAACGAGGATCCAAATGCCAACATTGCCAATTTTTTGGAGATTCATGACACTTTTCGATTCAACAAAATCTCCAATGATGTAGTAAAGTTAAGATTATTTTCTTTCACTCTGAAAGATCGGGTAAAGACGTGGTACAACTTGCTTAATTCGGGGCATATTACTACTTGGGAGTAGCTAGCCCAAGCATTCCTTGAGAAGTACTTTCCGTTGAGCAAGACAATGAGGATCAGCAATGAGATCATAAATTTTCAGCAGAATGATGAGGAATCTCTCTATGAAGCTCGGGAGATATTTAAAGAATTACAGAGAAGTTGTCCCCACCACAACCTTTCGAGGGGATTCTTGTTGCAAACGTTTTATAATGGTGTGAATCTGAGCATGAGAGGAACCATAGATGCAGCCACTGGAGGTTCTTTAATAAAAAAGACTGTTGAAGTAGCTCATGACCTTTTGGAGGAGTTGGTGAGAAGCAGTTGCAAGTGGTCAAGCGAAAGGAGTAGAAAGGGGCAAAAGGAGCAAAAAGGTATGATCCCTATTGAATCTGTTACTGCTTTGCAGGCACAGATTATAGCCTTTACAAAGTAGTTAAACAACATGCAAGGGGAATCTTCCTCTACAGCTAAGGTGATGTAAGTACAATGTAAGCTGTGTGGACAGAACAACCATGGCTCAGTTGATTGTTTCTTATTGGAAGGTAGTAGTACAGAACAGGTAAATTATCTGGGCTAGCCACAGAAAGGTAACAACCCGTATTCAAATTATTATAATATACAGTGAAAAAACCACTCAAATTTTTCTTGGAGCATCAAAAATGTAGGTGGCCAAGAACGATTGCAAGGACCTTCAGGATTTTAGCAAGATTGAATTGGATCCATGGAAAGTAAAATGGACAAGTTTAAGGAGATTTTTGGTTCCAAACCGGTAGATCAAGAAGAGAACCAGAAGATATTGTTTACTAGCTAGGAGGAGAGTCAAAAGAGGATAGAGGCGAAGTTTAATCAAATTATGAAGAACCATGCCTCATTGATCCATAAGTTGGAGGTATAGGTAGGTAAACTTACTAATGCTTTATTTTCTAGAAGTGCAGGTAGCCTATTGAGCAATACTGAGGCCATTCCAAGGGAGCAACTCAAGGCTACTATACTTCGAAGTGGCAAGCAAATGGAAGAAACAAGTGTGAAAAAGGACAGCCAAGAAAAAGAGAAAGGTAAGGAAATACAAGAAGAAAAGGAAGAAGGAAGGCCTTATATACCACTACCACCATACAAGCCCAAACTTCCATATCTATAGAGGGTGAAACAACATCAGCTGGACACTTAGTTTTCCAAGTTTTTGGAGAAACTAAAGAAGTTACAAATTAATTTATCCTTGGTGGAAGCTTTGGAGTGCATACCTAAGTATGTGAAGGTTTTGAAGAATATACTCACACATAAATGCACTTGGGAAGACAATCAGATGGTTACGTTGATGAAAAATTGTAGTTCCATTATATCAAGCCAAATGCCTTCAAAATTACAAAATCCAGGGAGTTTCACTGTAGCACCCCACTTCTACCAATCACGTATTCGTACATCCCGAGGACATTCGGACACATGCCCTGTGAAAGCGGTGTGTTAGAGCAGTCAAATGATCAAACTTATTGAAAATTTTTCTCTTTTCAAACATCACACACATATTACTGAAAACCACTAATCTAATTTAGGCTTATTTTTTTCATAAACATCAAAGTCACAATTGTTAGTATACTCATTGAGTAACCTCATTTACAAACATTTCTAATTTGGAAAGTCATTTCAAAATAGAATTATTCACATACAATGGATCAATATTTGCAGAAAATATTCTTTAAGACAAAAATAATAGAAAAACTTATGAAGATGTCAACTGATCCCAATCTCTATCTCTTACTCAAAGTTAGCGGTTAGACTCTAGTTAATTTAACTGGGTGTGTCCTCTGAGCTTGAAAAATATGTTGCAAATTGGGGTGAGTTTTGCGAACTCAATGAGTGGACCATCCTCTATGGCTCACTCAATCATATAACACATCAATTTATGTAGTCACGTAATTCACATCATTTCACTAATCAACATGTTGAATCACATACACTTCATATTCCCTTAATTCATATTTCACATCAGAAATCATTCAAACTATTTATTTCAATCATTGAAACCATACATATCAAATGTATATGCAATGCTCATGAGACTCACTTTCAATTGTTATTATTGTGACTGAGTGCCTATAACTGTCCCGTATCCATTATGGATACGGGGCTCATTAATAACTGTCCCTTATCCGTTGGGGATACAGGGCTCATTTTATATAGTAAGCCAGAGGCTCTTTCCACATTTTAAACTTTAAGCTCCTTTTCAATTTCTAAGCTTTAAGCTCTTTTTTGGTGGCTACTCCGGTCACACATCCTTTATCTTTCATGCATTCATGTAATGAAATGCACTACATTCACATATTTTCAAACAATCACTAGTGCTCAATTTTCTACGTTCACATTCACATTCACATATATTCATTGGATCGATGTCCAGCATTCAATAGTAATGTTGAGAATCACTTATTTCAGTCCAATTCATATACAATGAGCACTTCCTATGTTCTCACATTTATCAAGCTCCTCGGACTATTAATGTTCAGAATCATATCAATCACATTGACATTCAGTAGTAATTCAATATAGAAATTTAAAACAGAACAAACAATGAAAATGAGACCATCTAGGCCGACTTACAGTACGCTCCAGATTAGCGTTTGCTTCCATGATCCAGAAACATCTAGATGCAAATGTTAAATCCTGTATATCAATTTCATGCAACACACATAGTGCATACACATTATTAATTGCATAATTATATAAGTACTCATTTATGCACACATATATATAGATTATGTACAATGCATGTTCAATGACAATCTCGGGGACTTTTCCTTAATACGCTTCTCAAAATCAATTAACATCATCTTTCAATCATCCCTTAATACCTACTACACTTTCCTTACTTTAATCACTTCGTTCATCATCTACTAGGCTCATTTAAGATCTCATTCAATCCTAATTACATTATAGGAAAGCATTGACAAGTTAATAAGTTATCTATGTAAAATTACATTATAGGAAAGCATTGACAAGTTAATAAGTTATCTATGTACATGATTTGGGACAATAAGTATAACTTTAACTATGGATGTCAAATTAAGGCCATTTTGGTATAGTTTCAAAGAGAACTTTTAGTTCTACAACTTCTGTGAAGACTCCAAATTGAGATTTTTCCATTAAAAAGGTTAAATTCGCAAGTTACTGCAGTTGTCCCGAGAATGTCTGCTGAGAGGACATATATGTCCCTTCAAATGGACGTGAACAGAGTTAGAACACTGAAACTCCCGAGAAGGTCTGCCTAGTGGACACGTATGTCCCTCCAAATGGACATTTACTAGAAAATTCCAGATTTTCAGCTCCTACAATCACATCTAACAAATCCTATGC
>JAOQMS010044410.1:0-10381 GCA_027563885.1 Erythroxylum longipes | reverse complement strand
CTGTGCAAGATTGTGACATGAACGAAACAATTTTGTGTTGGGTGAACATCTTTCCAACAACTTCCCTTGTTCCAGCTATTATATTCTTTTTTGTAAATCTAGGTTTATAATGGAGATGATTATAATGGAGTTAGAATTGTTCCTTCTCATGTCTGCAATTTTTCGATCATGCCACTCTGGTCATTATAGTATAAGCTTGAGCACTGCGACTACAATTTTCCATGATTAACATTTTGCTATTAGAGCATAGAACATTACTTTTAACTGTGACTACAGTCCAAAGTTACCAATCTGCTGTGCAAGATTGTGACATGAACGAAACAATTTTATGTTGGGTGAACATCTTTCCGACAACTTCCTTTGTTCCAGCTGTTATATTCTTTTTTTTAATCCAGGTTTATAATGAAGATGATTACAATGGAGCTAGAATTGTTCCTTCTCATGTCTGCAATTTTTCTATCATACCACTCTGGTCATTATAGTATAAGCTTGAGCACTGCGACTACAATTTTCCATGATTAACATTTTGCTGTTAGAGCATAGAACATTACTTTTAATTGTGACTACAGTCCAAAGTTACCAATCTGCTGTCCAAGATTGTGACATGAACGAAACAATTTTGTGTTGGGTGAACATCTTTCCAATAACTTCCCTTGTTCCAGCTGTTATATTCTTTTTTTTTAATCCAGGTTTATAATGGAGATGATTACAATGGAGCTAGAATTGTTCCTTCTCATGTCTGCAAATTTTCTATCATACCACTCTGGTCATTATAGTATAAGCTTGAGCACTGCGACTACAATTTTCCATGATTAACATTTTGCTGTTAGAGCATAGAACATTACTTTTAACTGTGACTACAGTACAAAGTTACCAATATGCTGTGCAAGATTGTGACATGAACGAAACAATTTTATGTTGGGTGAACATCTTTCCAACAACTTCCCTTGTTCCAGCTGTTATATTCTTTTTTTTAAAAATCCGGTTTATAATGGAGATGATTATAATGGAGCTAGAATTGTTAGTAGAGCTTATGAGCTTAGAGATTCCGTAAGTTCATTTTTTGTATTGTTTTTAGGAACTCATCCTCCCCCCAACCTCTAAAGGCTCTATATTGAAATTTTCATTCTTTGTATCAGGTGCATGGAATGTTGTCACAGATGGACCCTGCTCTTGTTGCATATTACGACAAGATTGCTGCTCAAGGTGCTCCAATGCAAGTGCCAGATGATTTAAGTGGATCTATTTTCCCAAACCTTATTGTTCAGCTTGTAACCGGTACCAGAGCTAATGCTCAATTGTGTAATGTCCAGCCTGAGGTGAATCTGGGTTAAAGCTATGGGGCGTTGAAAAGGCCAAGGAAAACTGTCGATGCTTCACATGCAGGTAGGCTTTGGTTTTGCGCAAATGCAATTTGATTCATTTCTTTTTTATAAAGTTTTAACTTATTAGGAACCTTTTGAAGGTGTATGTGTGGTATAGGAAATTTTTGTAGAGTGTTACGGCACCTCTTGCTCTCCTAGTAACCACACCATCCTAACCCCCAAAGGAAACCTATCCGACTACTACCAATCTTTCTGCTGAGAGGAGAACATCGAAGTAAGTTATGGGAAGTTCTGCCAAACTCTCTCTGCACTTTTGCCCTCCAAAGACTGAAGTTGGAAGAAGCATAGTCTTTCCTGATAAAGAAATCTTAGAAGAAGGGGTTAAATCTTGGGAAAACTCTCTCATAGGGTTTTTCTGGGACAAAAGACCAGCTTTCCCAGTTATTCAAAAATGGGAACTAACAGCATGGAAGAATAAAGGTTTTGTAGAAGCTGTAGTAGCTGAGGAAAAGTACATCCTTTTCAGATTCTTTGCTAAAGCTCAAGCATTGAAAGTGGTTGAAGAAGGGCCATGGCATGTTGCTAATTTTCCTCTATTCCTACAACCTTGGCAACCAGGATTCCAGATTGACACTCATGAAAAAAGACCAGTTCCCCTATGGGTATATCTATACAATGTTCCTCTTGAATATTGGACTACTAAGAGATTGAGTATGATAGGTAGCTTTCTTGGTAAACCTCTATGCTTAGATGATAACATTGCAAATAAGAGGAGGATGGGCTATGCTAGAATCTACATTAATATGGACCTCTTTAACAGTTTACCTGATACTATTCCTATCATGAGGTTGGGTCTTGATAGATCTCTTTATGAGGATAAGGTTGCAGTTCAATACCCATGGAAGCCATCACCAAAACATGATAAAAAATGGGTTCCTACAGGTAAGACCTTCACTAGAGGAGATTATGAGGAGTTAATGGGTATTGATATATCTAACACAAATATGGATTAGCAGGATGAAATCAGTTCTGTTACTTTACCATAATGTGGAGAGGGTAAAACAGTACCAGAAGGTCTAGACAAAACACAAGAGAAGGCTGAAAGTGAGGGGATAAAAGGACCAGAGAGAGATGACAGGGTAGCAGTCAATGCGGATAGCAAAATTGATGATCAGGCAGTAGGAGACACTCAAACTATGGTGGCAGAAAGTAAGGGGGAATCTTTAGAGGATGGTCTACCAACTAACCTAAAGCCTCATAAGGAAGGACAGGAAACTATATCATCCGATGCCATTAAGGAGACTATGGAAGAGGATCTGACTATTGGCGAATTATTTGAGATAGCTAAGCGGAAAACAAACAGGAGCAAAAGAAAGGGCTCCAAAACCATCCTAACCTAATTTATGAAGATTATAGCATGGAATGTGAGAGGGATCAACTGCCCTAAAAAGTTATCAGCTATAAGGGATTTTGTCCATCATACACATCCATGGATTTTTTCTCTTTTGGAAACTAAACTTAGACTGGAAAAATTGAAAGTTTTGAATAAACTAGGTTCTAAATGGAAGTTTATATCAAATCATCAAGCACATAGCTATGGGAGAATCATTATCGGTTATGACCCTAGTGTGGTGGATATTCAGGTTTTAGCTATAGAAATGCAAGCAATACATCTGGATTGTAAGCCCGTTCAGACTAATAGTAACATCAACATCTCCTTTATTATGGATCAAATCATGCTTTTCAGCGGAAATTGTTATGGGAAAGTTTACTACGGATTCAGCTTATGATTAATCGTGTATGGCTTCTATGTGGAGACTTCAATGACACTTTATATCCTAAAGAAGCTGAGGGTAATTTCAGCCTAAGGAATCACTCATTTGATTTCAATGATTGTGTAAGTCAACTTGGCATTTTTGATCTCAAGTCCTAAGGCCAATTCTACACCTAGAGTAATAAGCAGATGGGCAAATGGGCTCTAAGGAAAAAGTTGGACAGGGCTATGGTAAACAATGCATGGATTACACAGTTCCTAAACTTTGTCACATCATTTCTTGACCCCTTATTCTCTGATCATACTCCTATGCAGATTTAAAACCTATCTCATAATAAGGACCGAAGGGGCCCATTCCACTATAACAACTTCCTAATCGATGATGAGGGATTTCCTGCTGCTCTTCAAAAAGGATTGGAAATTGAGATGGTGGGCACTTCTCAGTATATTTATGTGCAGAAACTTAAAGCTATCAAAGGGGAAATGAAAAAGTTGATGAAAAACTGAGCCTTCTCTACTCAAACAGCAGTAAACCTGGCAAGAGAGAACTTAGTACGGGTGCAGCAACAAATTGATCAAGATCTAACTAATGCTATCCTAGTAAACACTGAGAAGAACTTATTACTGACATATCTCGCTAAGGCTAAAGAACATGACAACCTCTTGGAGCAAAGAGCTAGGGTTAATTGGTTAAAATATGGGGAAAGATGTACAAAGTTCTTTTTCAATTCCATCCTAGCCAGGAGAAATGTAAATCGAATTTGCTTCTTAAAACTACAAAGTGATGAGGAAATCACAAAACAAGCTAACTTAGAGAAGGAAGCAAAGACATATTTTAGAAACTTCTATGGCTACTCTCGGACTCTTCCATGTTCTATCAACCTTGAAGGTATTATTCACAACAAGTTAACTCAGGAATAAGCTACTGCTCTTATTAATCCAGTGACAAAAAAAATGAGGAGGTTCTGTTTCGAATGAAGCCTAATAAGTCGCCGGGCCTAGATGGATTTAGTGGATATTTCTATCAAAAATCATAGCTTACTATTGGGTCTATGGTCAACCAAGCCGTGCTGGAATTTTTTTTTCTAGAGGTACACTTTTAAAGGAGATTAATAAAACTCACATATGCTTGATCCCAAAAAACTCCTGCTGCTCTACTTTGGAGGATTATCGGGATATTGCATGTTCCAACTTCCTTTATAAGATTATTTCTAAAATTATAGCCAATAGGCTGAGGAGGGTCCTGGATTTATTGATATCTGACAATAAAAGCACTTTCCTACATGATAGAAGAATTGGAGATAATTTTGCACTTATACAGGAGTTGATGAAAGGGTATCAAAGAAAGCACAGCCCACCAAACTGTACCATTAAAGTAGACTTTAAGAAGGCTTTTGATCATATTGAGTGGGAGTTTTTGCTGCAAATCTTAAAAATAATGGGATTCTCGGAGGGGTTTGTCAATTGGATTAGGGCTTGCATAACCACGCCTTGCTATTCTATCCTAGTTAATGGATCTCCAACAAAGGTATTTAAGAGTGCTAGGGGCTTGCGTTAAGGGGATCCCTTATTCCCATATCTGTTTATAATCTGTATGGAGGTACTCAGCCTACTAATCCAACGACGAGTGGGAAATTGTAGGTCCTTCAAATTCCACTCTAAATGTAAGAAGGTCAAGCTAGTTAATCTATGTTTTGTAGATGATCTACTACTTTTCTCTAAAGCTCATGGTAAGTCAATTGAGCTACTTATGGAGACCTTGTCAGATTTTAGGAATCTAATAGGTTTGGAGGTAAACCTTCATAAAAGTCAGTTTGTTTTATTTGAAGGGGTGACCATGATGGAGAACTTAATCTCCCAACTGACAGGGATGAGTAGAAAACCAGCTCCTCTGATCTACTTAGGGCTTCCTATTACTACAAGAAGAATACAATTTTCTGAATGCCAGCCTCTGATTGATAAAATCCAGAGAAGATTGGGTATGTGGTCCAATTAGGTGCTTTCTTTTGGAGGGAGACTACAACTTATCAAGACAGTCCTTAATTCTCTTCATATATACTGGTCCTCTAATATCTCTCTAGCCAAAGGTGTGATCAAATCCATTGAAATTTTTTTAAGAAGATTCTTATGGGGTAATCTCAATTCAGAAAGTCACCTTCCTAAGGTTAAATGGAAAGAGGTATGTAAAAGCAAAGAGGAAGGAGGACTATGTAACACCCACATACCTCCTGGGAGAAAATGCAGATGCTACACAAAATAGAGCCAAAATAATCCAATACATTCTAAAGCATTTCTAGAAACTCAAGGAGTATACATTTCATTCATCATTGATTAGGTCATACTCAAAACATAACATACACATTATACTTATTTCATACAAGCCTTAATCCAATTCCAAACTATATTAAGGTTTTTACAAACCATTAAGCAAAGTACAAAATACAACATATCTCATTACATTGAAGAACAACTAACAAAAACTGGACATTTCTAGAACAAAACACAATCTTCATGGTCACTGCGGTTGTTATTGTCCCAGTCTTCAAACCTTCCTATCTGAACCTACATGGGGCAAAACCACCATGCTAAGCATAAAGCTTAGTGGGGAAAAAAATTAAATAGGATATAGGTTGACAACTGTTTTAAACAGTCATCCAAACTTTCACATATTCAAAATCATATCAGATAATAAGCAGTGTTTACTTATCCATTTCCAAACCGAACCAAAATATCATGAATCTCAAAACATATCAGAATAGGTCACACATTTACTTCAGCGCAAAACTCACCAATTTCCAAATTTTAATTTTAACATATCAAAACAAAACTTGTCTATAACGAACAGAATTTGCTTATTTCAGAATAGAGCTCAGATGTTTAAGATCAAAGCTTATTTATATCAAAACTGAGCATATAACAGAGTACAAAACAAGTTAGTCTGTTAATCCTTTATACAGAAATGGGTAACGGGACTAATACAGGAGATACCGTGATCAGTATCACAGAATAGGAGAGACTTATGTCTCAATAACAGGAGACACTGACGTGTCAGTAACAGAAGACACCGAAGTGTCAGTAACAGGAGATACCGAAGTGTCACAGGAGCAGCTGCAGACCCTTCTAGGCATGCCTATTTACCCACGTTTAGGACTTAACAGTTTTAAAACAAACCATTTTAGATTTCAAAATTTTGTGCAAAAGATGAAGTACAACATATGTCTTTATTCTATTTTGCTCTAAATGAACTTATTCATTGGCATTTGATCAAACATAACATACCTTATAAATACAATTATGTGCAATTATACATCAATAGAAGTGTTGAGTCATCACACATTATGTATAGGCACACAATTAGAAGGCACTTCCAATACAATCCCAACTATCAAACTCCTCAGACAATTGATGGTCTGGTATTATCATAATATTATCATAGAAATTCCCAATTCATATACATCCATATTCAATTCATAATACATAAGCCTTTGGAATTCATTCATTCATGAACACACCAAGTAATTCAACATTGTACACCATACATTCTTTACATTATCATCTCAATTAATCATGTATAATTAAACTAACCATTACTCAATTAACCTTATATAGTCATAAATTGGAAAAAAATCCCATTTGTTTTCACCTTCCTAATGATTTCTCACACTTGTGGGATAAGGGACCCAATATCTCCAAACAACTATTTTCATAGGACAGATTTTGGTTCAGTGCTGTTTGACCATTTTGACATAGAAAATGAGGTTTTTGGGCAATACTTTATTCTAAACAATTGTTCCTATATTTCTTAAGTTTCTATATAACTAACAATCGGACCATTTGGACATACAAATCATGAGATATAAACAAAATACCACAAGCTACTCCAAAACGGGGGCAGCATCAGGTCACCTTTTTCGATCTCATTTTCCAAGGTCATAGAGCCAGAATTAAGTTAAAGTCTCTTCTGAAGATATTTAGCTATATGTATTAGGTTTCATATGAAACTAAAATCACACAATTTGGGGGCCTTTACAGAATTTCACTACACATTGTTCCTTGTCATCTTCAACCAATTTTATCCAAGATAGCACCAAAATAACAAGAAGGAAACATCCAAGAAACAATTACACATCCAAATGAATCTTTATATCTATTAAATCACACACGAAACAGAAACCATCTAAGTGAAATCCCAAACGTTAAAATTGACAAAGTAGTTCTTCTAATGCTTTTCCTTCCCTTTCTCTTTAGTTTTGCTTGAATCATCAAGTGAAAAATGATGGGATGAAGAAGGTGAAGTGAAGAGGAGAAAAGATGAAGTTGAAATCTCAAATTTTCGTGCATCTCCCCTCTCCATATGCCTTTTCAAGAATGTTCTAGTCTTAGACACATGTTTCAATCTCATTGGTCCATATGTCACAATCCTATAGGACCATGTGTTACAATCCCGTTGGACCACATGTTACAATTTTATTGGACCATATGTTGCAATGATATTGGACCATGTGTTAAAATTCTATTGGACCATGTGTTATAATTTTATTGGACCATGTGTTACGATTCCATTGGACACACATGTTTTAATCTTATTGGTCAATGAGTTAACTTTAGGAAAAATTTGCATATTGTTCCTTCTTATTCCTTAAATTCCCACATTTGCCTATACTCTTATCAATTAATTTTATTCCCCTATGTCTTAATTTTGACATAAATTTCATGCAATTTGGTTAATTATATCGGGAGTTATACCCCAAAAACTACAGGCTATTCGAAACAAAGGCATCAGCCAGAACTTAACTTCAAACCAGAATTCAAAACTCCTAGAGGTAGAATCAGATTTAGGTTCCTTCATGAAAGTTGTATATAAATGTATCTAGTTTCATCTTAATTTAAAATCATCCAATTTTGATGTCTACAGGTCAAGATATAGCTAAACTACCGAAGTCTATTCAGTAGCTAAACCAAAATTAGTATATGACCATCATTTTTCCATCATTCAATTCTCATCATCTTAACACATATTCATGCCAATTTAAATCTCATAACACTGGTATAATACATGCTACCAAGTTTAAAATTCCCTCAAATGTTTAATTCTGAAATCCAACTCCAAAGAACAAGCCAATCATACGTGTATTGCCATAAATATGCAACATTTCATCTAGGGTATATATTGGGGCCTTATAGACTAGGTTTAATATCTATGCCTCCTTTAATAGAGCAGCCATGACAAAGAACCTATAGAATATTCTCCCAGAAAAGAAGTCTTTATGGATCCGCTGGTTGCTTAGCTATATATTGAAGGGTTTTAGTATTTGGTTCATTCATATTAAGACTTCATTTTCATGGCCATTGACTCAGCTTTTGAAACTCAGATCAATGTTTGAACCCCTAGTCCACTGTAAGATTGGGAATGGAGAAAAGGCTTTCTTCTGGTTTGACAACTGGACAGGACATGGGCCCCTAATTCAGAATCCTCAAGCAATCCAAAGATGGCAGAATGTTCCTCTCAATAAGAAGGCTAAATATATCCTAACTGGAAATTAGTGGAACTTTTCAGCTGAGCTACAGAATTTGATCCCTCACTATATTCCTGACCTACAAAGGGAGGATGCCTACTATTGCCTCAATCGCCCATCTAACACATTCAGCATCTTTAAGTTCATGAAATGGCAGAACCAAAATAGCATAAGGCAAGCCTGGTATCCTATTGTTTGGCACAAAGCCCTAATGTCAAGCTATTCTATAATGTTGTGGTTAGCAGTGCTAAATCAGTTGAGTACTACAGATAGACTCCACTTCATGTCCATTGACCCTATCTGTGTCCTCTGTAAGGCAGAATTGGAAACCAGGGACCATCTCTTTTTCACATGTCCCTTCTCGTAGGACATATGGGAGCAGATAAAAGTCCTCAATTCTAGCCCTAATGTAGGTACTACCCTCACAGAAGCCTTGGAATGGTTGAATCGCACTCCTAAGTCAACTGAGATTGTTTATA
The DNA here is from genome assembly GCA_027563885.1 of Erythroxylum longipes. NCBI lineage: Eukaryota > Viridiplantae > Streptophyta > Magnoliopsida > Malpighiales > Erythroxylaceae > Erythroxylum > Erythroxylum longipes. Next base: position 1,287 of record JAOQMS010044410.1, on the reverse strand, counting down.
TTATCTCCCTCGCCTCCTCCATAAAGGAGATATGGCAAGAGAGAAACAGCAGAAGATTTCAAAATAAGCATCACAAATTCCAGAAGGTCTGTACCTCTCTGATTAGAGGAATCAGAGAGAAAATTCTATATTTGGCACATTCAGAACAGATAAGCAATTTACTAGCGACTACATGGGGACTCAACTAGCAGAAATGGACAAATTCAAAGTAAGAAGATGCAACATCGTAACTAGAGATAGCTCAGATGCTCCATTTGTATAGTTCGGATCCACAAACTAGTCGGAATAGACCAACCATTGCAGATTGAGAAACTTTGGAGGCTCAGAACAGTGATGAAGAAAAACAACAGAGATGCTCGGAAGAGGAACGAGGTTAAGGTAAAAAGAAAGAGGAGAGGACTTATCGCAAGACAAATAGAAGATTACCTTGCAAAAGGGCTCGAAAGTTATCGGTATCTCATCAGCAGCTGCACTACACAAAGTCACGATGCGAGGAAGACCACCTGCATCAATCAACTGATAAGTTATTGCTTCGATATGGGAAAGCAGAAGAGTTAAAGAAGATCAACTACCTACAAGTGGAGGATGAGGAGATCGCGAGGCATCCCTAATTTAGCATGGTCTGGAGAAGAAGGGGAAAGTGTAAAATGACTTTTCCTTAATCGATAAAGAGGTCGTGTTTTATTGATGTATTAAAGCAGTCATTTAATTGTTTGAATATGCGACGTCGTTGCTAGAAGGACATTGCTCTTGTTACTCTTAGCTGAAGACCTGATTTTGTAACCATTCATTTATTAATATCATTTACCTTTTAAAAAAACCAATAATTTTGCAAACATGAGGAAACTTTTAACTACAACTTCAGAAGTGTGCCCAAGATTGTTGACGAAGAGAGGTTTTTGGTGTAACTTGTAGTTTGTAATTTGTCTTTTTGCGATTGTTGGTATGTTGTTTTCTACATTTTCTGTTTACTAGGCCATCCTAAATTGACTTCTTTAATGAATTATTTAGAAAACCTCCCGTGGTTCATTCTGCATAATTTTGCCTGATGTTCGGCTAATGATTTTGTTAATGTTCTTGACATTCGCAAGATTAAGAATGCGTTATTCTTTCTTAACTTCAACTGCGGAAGACAAGTCACAGCCTCAAGATGTTGGGCCCCATTTCCGGAGTCCAACTCCTATTCGGAACACATATATCCTAACCTAATATTTAATCGAAAATATCATAATACTCTCCGATCTTTACTTCATCATAGTCTTTAATACATTAATTACAACTAACTTT
>JAOQMS010044409.1:0-10387 GCA_027563885.1 Erythroxylum longipes | reverse complement strand
ATTTGTCTTTAAGATGGCTATATGAAAAGACTATTAACCTAAATGTGACATACCAATTTTGGTTTTTGATGATGAAACAAGGAAGATGGTCCATCAATTGTACCTCTTTCTTCTTAATTAACTATGACCTAAGGAAAATTTGGGATTAAAAAATCTTGTTGTTAATCTATGACCAATAGTTCAAAGAGAGATATAAACACAGCAATTCAATGAAATATGTTTAATTGGGTGTAGGCCGAGATTGAACCATAAATCCAGACTCCTAATGAATTCATCACTTTCATCATTTTTGCATGTTTTCTTTAATTTGTTTTTTCTAGTTTAACTTCACTTTATTTTCTTGTTTGATAAACCAACTAACACCCCCATAACCTAAACACCATTTAATTTCATTTCAAAAGCTTTACATGCTCTCTTTGGGATCGACCTAGACTCACTACTGCTATAGTAGTAGTCTAGTTTATTTTGTGTAGTGTTACGACGCACTAGAAGCTACGATACGCTACGTTAGAGTTGAAATGTTAGATTCCAAGGAATACAAGAGTATGAAATGGAGAGTGCGTGAATAGGGAAGAAGATGGGGGAAGAGCAGTCACGAAGAGGGCATCAAGGTATTTCCTCAAGCAACTAGGAGCTCTTTTGAGATCTTTAAAGATTTAGAACCAATTGATTCAGTTTCAGACCTAGAAGTTGGTCTTAGTGATCATACCAAGGCTTATACTAACAAAGGGATAGGCACAAAAGGTTTATGTAAGGAACTGGTTTCTAAAGAGGAATGTATCTAGTAAACCAATGACCATCATTTAGAGAATCCTTTGTTGAAGTCCACTCCAACTCTAAGCTAGAAATCTGGAAGAAGAAAAAAAGGCCACAAGAGCTGTTAATTCCTCTTATTCTTCTAGATATGATTTTTTAGAACATTAGAGGAATGAATGATCCTCACTAAAAATATGTAATAAAAGAGTTACCTTTGAAAAAAAAAACCTTTTTTCTTGGCTTGCTGAAGGTTTGTCTTAAAGCTTATAAATTACAAGATTCTATGAACTTTATGGGGCCTAATTGGATCATTAGATCAAATCATCAGTGTCATTACAATGGTGGGATTGTTTTTACCTATGATAGGAATAAAATTGAGGCTACAACTCATTATAGCTCTAATTCGTTCATTCATTTAGTGTTGAAGAAACTGGTTTCCCAATTTTCCTTTGAATTGACAATCATATATGCTTCTAATTTTGCCTTACAAAGAGCTAAATTATGGGAGGATCTTGTTTCCATTAAATCTTCTATAGTGAGTCCTTAGATTTTTACTGGAGATTTTAATTATGTTTTTAAACCATTAGAAACATAAAGAGATAAAATTAATCATATAGTTCTAGGAAGACAGTTGGAAACGTCATTAAGCTTATTGGAATTATTTGAATTAAGATATGTTGGATTTATTTTACCTGGACTAACAAATAGCAAGGTAGGAGCTTCACTAGGAGAAAACTTAATAGTGTGTTAGTCATATCAATTCCCTGGTTCATTTGCTCATCTTGGTCCCTTATTATGCTCTATTCACTCATCTATAGAGGTTATTGATTTTAACAATCAAGGTCCTTACAATGCTACCTTCAATTTTAACTTTTTGGTTGATAAGAAGGGATTTTTGTATTTAGTTAAAAAAATTTCAAAGAGTAGGATTCAAGGGTATAATCCTTTCAACTCATGAGGAAGTTAAAATTGCTAAAAAGTAGGCTAAAGATATTTCTAATGGACAAGGGCCCTTTTGATCAAGCATTACATAATGGAATGATGAAACTTAAGGATCTGCAGAAGCAAATTTATCAGGATCCTCTTAATATAGAATTGAGGCACAAGGAAATTAAGGCACTTTAGGGATACACCAAGGCCTTGCATGAACATAGTTCCTTAATTTTTCAAAAGGCAAGGATTTGCTAGATGAAAGAGAGGGATGCTGACATGAATTTTATTCATAATCCCATTCTTGCTAGAAGAACTCTTTAAAAGATACTTTTCTTTCTTAATAGGGATAATTAATTAGTGATAGACATGTCTTCTATTCAAGGATTCGTTTATGATTACTACAAAAAAATCGTTGGTTTATTGAACTCAGAACATCTCATCTCCCAAATTATGATAAGTCTACTGGGACACTCAACTCCTTTTCATGTTGATATGCAGGAGGAACTTCAGAAACTTGCTTTTGTGATAGAAATCAAGAATTATTTGTTTAGTTTGAACCCAAGGAAAGCTCCAGAGCCTGATGGCTTTAATGCCTTTTTCTTTTAATATGGTTGGAATATTATTAGTGTTTTTAAGGTTGTAGTTAATTTAGAAGTTTGTCTCTTTATGAAAAATATTAAAGGAGATTAATTCATCTCATATTTGTCTCATTCCTAAACTCCCAGTATGATTAATCTTAAGGATTTTCTCTCAGTATCTTGCTGCAACACCATTTATAAAGTTATTTCCAAGCTACTTGCTATTAGATTGAAGGGAATCTTAAAAAGCTTAATCCACTATTCACATAATGCTTTCGTTTTAAGTAGATTTATTTCTAATAGTATTTTACTGGTTTAGGAGCTATTGACGGAATGTGACACTAATAGATCTATTAAGAATTTTGCTATCAAAGTGGATTTTCCCAAAGCATTTGATAGTATCAGATGGAATTTTATCCTAAGAATTCTTGAATTATTTAGTTTCCCTAGCAAATTTATCTCTTGGATTGATGCTTGCATCTCTTCCACTTCTTTTAGCATTCTCATTAATGGCAATCCTATCCTTTTTTTTAAGGGGAAAAATGGGATTAAGCAAGGGGATCCTTTTTCACCTACCTTTTTGTCATTACTTTGGAAATCCTTACAAGGATTATTATGAAGAAAAATCAGAACATTACTAGTTTTTGGTTCCATCACAATTTCAAAGAACTAAAGCTCAGACATCTTAGCTTTGTAGATGACTTGATATTGATTTCCAAGGTTGACTTCGTTTCTGTTTTTGTCTTGTTAAACTCTAATCAAAAGTTTTATAAGATCTAAGGACTTATTATCAACCTACATAAAAGCATGATGTATGTATCTTCTTATGTCAAATCCACTACAAGGTTAAGGATGCTAATATGGTTAAATGTGTACTCTTTACCTTTTAAGTACCTAGGAGTCCCTATCTCATCTAGAAAACTAGGGTATCAAGATTGTATCCCTCTATTGGAAAGGTACAAAAAAGAATCAACTCCTAGAAAAACAAATTACTGTCTTATACAAATAGATTAGTATTCATTTCTTCTGTATTGAGGAGTTTTCATACTTATTGTACCTCCCGCTCATTTCTTCCAATGAGGATCATTAAAGACTTGGAGAAATTTATAAAGAAGAACTTCTTACAGATAGGTAGTGCAGATAAATTTAAAGGGGAAAAATCAAATGGATCATATTTGTTGGAGCAAACAATAAGGGGGGTTGGGGCTTTTTTCATTGCAAATGAGTCAAACAATGTTGGAGGCAAAAATAAAATGGAGACTATTCACTAATAAAGAGTCCTTTTGGGCTAAATGGATCTAAAGCATAATATTTTTTGGCAAATTGGGGAAATGAAAGAATACTATTGGTACTTCATTCAAATGCTAAGGAAAAGGCTAATTATCTATCCTCTCATTAAAATATATATAAGGAATGATAATATAAGCTAGTTTTGTTTTGAAAATTAAGCACGACATAGCCTTTTAATCATAAGGGATGAGATTGCAACTCTTACTACTAGAAACCCTATATAGGTTTGAATTAAGGAGTTTATCTAGTATGAAAATTGGTTCATTGATTTTAGGGGAAGTAAAAGAGTTAGATTCTGCTTACCTGATTATTACACCATCTTTTTAAGAGGTGATAGTCTACACTGGTTACCAAACTAAGGAAGAGTGTTTACTAATCAATCTAGTCTTAAAGCAATCATAAATAACAACCTAAGGTATATTGGTTCAATATTGCCGTGAAAAGAGCTTAGATGCCTAAGGCATCTTTTATTACCTAGCTTGTTATAAGACATAGACTGAATAATAATGATAAATTGATTAGAGTTAATGATCAGTCTTGCCCCTTCTTTGTAATCTAAATTTTGAATCAATCAATCATTTATTTTTACAATGTGACTACAATATTAAAGTTATTTGGAGTAGGATGCCACATATGATTGGAATGTATTGTCCTCTCTAGGAGTGGCATCATATACTCGCATGGTTTGACAAGTTATACAGAAAGAAGAGAGGAACATCTTGACATTAGCCTAGCTATAACTCATTAAATTTATTCCATTTCAAGGGCAAGGAATAAGAGTGTATTGAAGAACTCTAAAAGGGATAGACATGAGTTAGCTCACAAAGTACATTGTTGGATTAGGAAATCCTATAACTTAATAATTTAGAGATAATGAATGCATCATTAAGAAGAAGATGGACATTGGATCAAAGCTAAAAATTTTAAACTAGTGTAAATTGAGTTGTATTAGTTACTCTTGTAATAGATTGAGTTGTACTTATTTTTTTGTAGTTAAACACTTGACATTATACTCTTTTATACTTGTTGCTCATTTTGAGCTTTACTGAAACTTTTCATTTAAAAAATCAAGGAAGACTTCCTACTTAATTTTAAGATGGAAAAGTTAATCCCGATTGTAGTACAGAGATGGGGACTTTATTAGTTGTTTTATATCTAAACCTATGCTAACAACTTCATCAAAAACCAGTATAGCTAATGGGAATTAAAATCAAACTTAGCTTCCTTTTCCTTTTTACCACTAAAATTTTAAAGCTTATGGTTGCTTTAAAGTAACTATTTGCTAGTCTCGTTTTGTTTGATGTGTGTCAAACATACCATAAAATAAAACTAACTCTGCACAATTAAATTTGAAGTAGTGGTGAAAAAGGATCGTATCCAGAAAGAGTGTTTTTTTAGCTTCATAATGAATATATAAATGTTTAGGATTGGGGTTTGGTTAAATTTAATTAACAAAATAAAGTAAATCTAAATTATTGAAGATAAATTAAATCAAATAATATAAAATTGCTAGGATTAATTAAGGGGTTTTGAATCTAGTGCATGGTTCATTCTCAGCTTTCACATGAATGTGCATAATCAATCATCATGTTGTTCTAATACCTTTCTTTGAAACTATTAATTGTAAATAAAAAATAAGATCTATTAATCTTAATTTTCCCTTAGTTTATATCTAATTAAAACAAGCTCTTTAATAAGCTCTAGTTATCAAACAACCTATAATAAGCTCTCTAAGTTTAGTGTGATAGTTGCATTATTTAATAGGAAAATAGGTCAATCTAAGCAACATACACATAAGTTAAGTCATTTAATCTATGCTATATTATTCCTAATGATGTGTGACCATTAGTTTACCATATGTGAATCAGATTTATAATGATTAGGTATTGTAATCTAGATTCTTGCAATGAATCTATAGATGAATAGTTTAGTAGCCTTATCTAAATTGTTTATACATAAATCTAAAACTTTATATATAGAATAATATAGTCAATTTTAAAAGAGAGTTAATAAGAACATGACTAAGAATGATCAATGCCTAAACATGTCTGTTAGCCTCAATATCCCTTTTGAACAAGAAAGATGAAGTTTAGCTCCTCATAGATTTTAAAAGGGAAAGGAATATGCCTCATTTTAACTCTCTAATCACTTCATACTCTTTTTTCCTTTAAAATTCCCATTTACAGTGCAAAATTAAGGTTACATATCCATACATGGTTAACTATACAAGCATATAAGTGACCATTTATGTCAATTTGGAAGAAATCGCTAAGTTACTTGGTCTAACCAATATACAAGACTACATAAGTCACTTACATGGATGTGAATTTGATTGAATGATTTTAGTTTTCAATATTTGAATTAACTATAAGTGCCCAATGTAGTTGTAACTAGCATAGGTAAGTACGATTCGATCCCATTAAGACAATGATTACTAGTAATCACCTTTCTTCTATTACATAGCCTACGAATTAGGTTCTAGTTTTTAATTAAAAATAATACTTAACAAATAAAACAAAATATGTAACAATAATGAACATAAAAATAAAGGAAGTTACTTAGAAAACAATCAATATTAAGAATTAACCAACATACAAGACTACATAAGTCACTTACATGGATGTGAATTTGATTGAATGATTTTAGTTTTCAATATTTGAATTAACTATAAGTGCCCAATGTAGTTGTAACTAGCATAGGTAAGTACGATTCGATCCCATTAAGACAATGATTACTAGTAATCACCTTTCTTCTATTACATAGCCTACGAATTAGGTTCTAGTTTTAATTAAAAATAATACTTAACAAATAAAATAAAATATGAAACAATAATGAACATAAAAATAAAGGAAGTTACTTAGAAAACAATCAATATCAAGAATTAGTGTCTTGGTAATGAATCCCCCTAGATAATTAACCTTTTATTAGGTAATTGTTTTGTTGACTATTGGACCTTTAAAATTCTTATGATACGTAAATAACTCTATCAAGAATACTAACAACTAATTAGTATGATTATTAACCGAAATCATTCAGGTTAAAGTTTCTAGGATTGCTTTATCAGTTTGTGAATTCCACTATTAGGCTTAACTTTAATCGAGAGGACTTAAGTTAACCTATCTCTAGGTTTACAATCAATTCCTTTCAATTCTGATAGATCTATTCACATATAGAATTTTTCAATCTCTATATTATGAAATCAAATTATGTACTAATATTTTGGATCTATTAGAACATATATAAAACACATAATTGAATCACAATAGATCAATCAAAACAATTGCTTTAAATAAAAGAATCAAAACATGTAGCAAAAACTATGGTTCATCACATCTAGACACTAAAAAGCATTTAATTACACATAATAGAAAACTAAATCAACCATAAACGTGTAGAAAAATTAATAGAAACTAAAGGGTTCATAATTCTAAATAACCCTTCTATTTTATTGTCTCTTCTTGCAAGTTTATATTAATGTAGCCTTCTATCAGATCTCATTTATGTTAACGTTGTGATTTCATTTTCTTTGGAATTTTATTGTTCCCTCTTAGAAGTTCTCACATTTGTAATCTGCTCTAAAAGTCTACTCCACTTAATTGGCCTATGCTCATATCTTTTTTAAGTAAATTTTAGGGTTTTGGGAGATACATAGTCTAATACACAGGCGTGTACTAGACCATGTATATTCCAAAATCCCCAGAATTTGAAATTGTATATGGGTTGAGAGACTTACAAGTCATAAACATGACTCTGTATCTCTTATTTTGCTTTAAATCTGTTGGATTTATGTAAATATAGTGCCCTAGAAAGCAAGTGTATTTATTTATAACTTAATTTTTTTCAAATTACTTTTGTAATGATAATATTTATTATTAATAAAATAAAAGAGTTTAGTTTATATAAGCGTTATATATCTAGTCATAATGTATCGATATTCTTGTATAAGTAATATACATATACATAGAGATTTATGGGAAACATATATATTATTAGAATCTAAATGAATTGATTCACAGTTGAATAATCAAGTTGGTCGTTTGATTATGGTTTAGACTATAGTGTTGTGATTTATCTCCATATATGTAAAGTAGTTTACTTCAAGGAAATGATGAGTTTCATATCATGATAGTAGTTGACTATTGATAATGGCACTATTAAATGAATCAGGAATCATGTATGTTTTAATGAATAAAGTAGGTCGTTACTTTAATCTTAAAACATACATTTTAGCATTTTCTTATTATGGACCACAATCTTGATGAGTGGTGAACTCATATGTCTTTCATTATAATTCTTGATATGATCGGAATGGAATTTTGCAGATTATTAATCCAGTGTTTGCATGTTGGAATTATTAATTGAAACATGTATCAGGGAACATTCACTCAAATAGAGAGTTTATAGTGATATTATCACTTCTAGATGTTTTATGGAGATTAGTGATAAAACTGGCGCCAGGAGTTTGATGGACTAGCTACCCATCAATTCTTAACACTAAGATGAGATCTTGTGTGTTAATCAACATATAGAGTAAAACGGGAGATCTAGAAGGAAAAAACAATATAAGGGCAAAACGGTAATTTACCATTTATTGTGCGGATGGCTATAATAAGGTTCATAATAAGGTTTGCAATTGGACATCTTATTTGAAATATGTGTTCTCATAATATTTAGTAATTCAAGAGTTCAACTAATTGTCTTTAGTGGAATGATATTTAGTTAATAAGCTAGAATTAATTATAATGAGATTAAATTAATTATGGGCTTATTGGAACTTAATTATCTAATTTCAATAAGATTCCTCACTTGGATTCAAGGAAGGTTATCAAGCAAAGTAAGAAATATAAATGGAGTTTTTCAAGACTATGATTGAATGTTGGGCTTGAACTAATTAATGGTTAATTAGAAGCCCAAATGAACATTTACAAATGGGCTAGACTTTGGTTTAATTTGATTAATTAGATTAATTAAATTAAAATAAATTAAAGAAATGGAAGGTGCAATTTTGGTTTTATTAGGGTCAAATATGCAACTAAACATTTAGCATTGAATTGCTAAATAAAGATGGTATTTATTATGCTTTATCATCATTAAATGGAGTAATGATCTTACCATTAAATGGTTTAATGGTTGTCTTTTAATGATGGCATATAATGTAACCTTTTAGCATTCATTTGATTAAAGATGAAAAAGGTGCATTTGATGGATCATCTTCCTTCTTTCATCACTAAAACATAAATTGACATGTCATTTTAGGTTATTGGTCTTTCATATAGCCATCTTAAAACAAATGAGAAGAGTCTCATTTAATGACTTCTTTATGTTTTGATTAAAGAATGAAGTGATGTATTGGATGCTTACTACTTCTTTCTTTTCATGCATAACCAAAATTGACAACGTATAAGAGAGGTGCTCTTGCATTTTTTGGACTCTCTCTCCTTTCTTGCATGTGTTAGCCGAAATTTGTATGCGAGGTGTCTCATCTTTGGCTTCTTTTTCTAAGAAAAATCTCCTCCAAATATTTCTTCTCCTTTCCTACCAAAGGATCTTGTTAACCAAGTTGTCCAAGAAGAACAAGTGGTAGATCAGATTGGTTGAGGATACAACAATAAGGAGAGGATACATTGACAAAAGAAAGGATTCAAATGCAAGGCTAAAGCTAGGAGAGGATACAAGAAGAAGGAGAGGATAGCACAGTGAGGAGTTAAAGCTGTACACTACAAGAAAATCGCGTAATAGCGTCAGACTATTTCCAACGGAAAAAAATCCGTCGATAATTACCGACAGAAAGTCAATATTCCGTCGAAAAATAGGATGTTTTACTGACAGACAATAAATCCGTTGGAAATACTGTAGGAAAACTTTCGCGCAAAATCTCCGAAAGAAAATAGCGACGTCAAAAGTCTTGGCAACGGGAAAAAATGCAGGAATCGTTCGCGCAATTTAATTGCTTCGCCATTTACCGACGAGAGAACAACCGTCGGTATTTAGCTTTAAGTTACCGACGGTATCACATTTTGTCGCTATATCTTCGAGCAATATACCGACGGACAGTCTTTTCTATCGGTAAATTGTTAACAGACGTCGTTATGTCAATGAGGAAGGGACCATACACCGACGGAATAGGTTTTTTGTCGGTAAATGTACCGACGGAAAGCCTGTAGTCCGTCGGTAAATGTTTTATGAACAAATTTTACCGACAATATTAATATGCTGTCGGTAATCTTGCCGGCGGATACCGACGACAGATGATGTTACCATCGGAAAATTTCGGCAGCAAAACCTAGTTTGTCGACGGAATATCTTATCTGTCGGTATTTGAGTTTCTACTCTAATAAAAATGCCGCGCTTTTACCGACGGAATGGTCTTGTTCGTCGGTAACTGTCGGCGGATGCCGCGCTTTTACCGACGGAATGGTCTTGTCCGTCGGTAACTGTCGGCGGACGCGTATTCTAGAAACCTAGATTACCGACGGAATGTTGTGTTCCGTCGGTAATCCAGCGGCTATAACTTGCGCCCTCCCCCCTCCCCCCCCTCGCGCTTTCATTTCTCTTCTTTCCTTACGGTTCAAAGTTTTCCGACTCCTTTTCTCGTATTTTTCGATCATGTTTCGATTATTGTCTTACTCATTGTGTGTTGTTTGAGGTGAACTCTCTTATAAGTGTATTATTTTACAAAAAAAGCATGTTTTTACGTTTTAAACGTGAATGTTTGGTTAGGTTTAGATTATGCATATTGCGTATAAAGTGTTTGATAAAATGCCTTTTATGATATTTGAAATGTTTTTTGTAATTTTTGTTTTAATTTGAGAATTTGAATATGTAATTTT
>JAOQMS010044408.1:0-10388 GCA_027563885.1 Erythroxylum longipes | reverse complement strand
TTAAAATACTCCTAACCCATTCCAATTTACCAAAATGACCAAAATGCCCTTCCCATAAGTGAGGGGATGTTACATCTCCAACCATCATATCTTCCCTAACCTAACTCTCTGGACACTTTCTACTAATAGACCCAACTCATCCTTAAACTCACAAACAAAGCAATGAGAGATCTTCTAAGATGTAGGAAACATAAGGTGGAATGGCTAAACAGATTGAGCTGAATAATAATGGGAGCTCTTCTAGCATAGAGTTGTTTTGAGCAAGTACTAACCCTAAGGGTATCTTTCATACTATTGTTAGCAATCCTAAATAGGCTTAATATTGCTGACAGAATTCACTATCTGCAAATGGACAGAACATGCCCATTGTGCAAGCACCATTTGGAAACAAGAGATCATCTCTTCTTCACATTCCCTTATAGCAACAATATATGGGAATCTATCGCCAACAGATGCGTATGGCTAAATCCTAGGAACACTATCATAGAGGTGATCCAAAAATTTACAAACCATACAATTCCTCCAGACCCAAATACACATATCCATGTTCTATCCCTAGGACTCTGTGTATATGGACTATGAAAGCAAAGAAACCTTAAACAGTTTGGCGAAACTAACATGCCCAAAGAGGTCCTCGTATCTAAGATCCTCTATGAAATTAGAGAGCTCATTCTACTTCATAACCTCAATCAGACATACAACCCAACTGTCCTAGCTTCACTGAATGTATAAATAAAAGCTACACTCAGAAGCTAAACATATGTATGAAAGAGAAGCAGAGGAAACATATTACAATAAAAGCAGCAACGAAGAAACTAAAATACCTGATCGGCTGATCCAACATCGAAACCACCAGATCTCCATGAGACCCTCGTCACTTGTCGAATTCCCTTAAGGAGATAAGCACACCTATGAGATTGTAACTCTGATCATTCTCCTCTTTTCTCATAAACCTAATTCAGTAATGCTAAAACATTCGACGCGTTAAACTGGAACATACTTACCTTATTTTCAAACAATGTTGTTTGGTTCTTCATGTAATGACATCGTAGGTTGTTGTATGTTGTCTTTTTAAGTTGGCTTTGGTTGTTAAAGACTAGGGAGTGCTAGCTCTTTATTATTTTCTATTCAATACAATTTATTTCTTTAAAAAAATAATGGAGGAGGATTGGGGGGATTCATGAGCAGAGAATCGTTTTCAAACTTGTAACAAAAGGAAGGAGCTGTCCAACAACTGTTACCGGGCTTGTATTGCTCATCGCAGTTGAAGAATAGGCCCTTGGCACAACAAGCTTGCATCTCGGAGGGAGGGAGAAAGGCGTTGAACAGGCAAAATGGAGGTGGGTTTTGAAGAAGGTAAGGCAGGAAATGAAGGTAAAAGTAGGTTTGTAATTTGCTTTGGAAGTGAGGGAAAAGTAGAGGATGAAATCAAGTTGCAATAAGAGGGAAGTTTAGTATACCAAAATTTGTCCTTAATAATTAGGCTAGACCATAGGCGTGAGGGAGACATTGAGGTTGGAAGATTGCAATTTCGCGTTGAATGCGGAGAAAAAGGCTACTAATGAAACAATTGAGGTAGTTTTTGGCAGAAAGGTCGGTTACTCAATTCAAGTGTCTCAAATTCTTTTTGATATTGATCAATGGAGGGGGTTTGTCAGAGTTTAAACAAGGCAACCTGATGATTGAGAAAAATAAAAGGCCTATATCGGTTTTGAAGGGATTTGCCAACCTCCTTCATAACTGATAAATATGAGCCCTTGATGAGCAGGACCAATTCATGAGACCAGAAAGTGGAGGAAATGTCAACGATGTTGATACTAGACTTGGAAGTGTTTTGGCATAAATAGAGCCAGAATTTAAAGGGCAACCATCTCTGTTGTTGCTTTGACAATAGAGAAACTACGATCACCAGTTTTCTTTTTGAAAAGTTAAAAGTTATAAATTAATTAATGAAATAATATTCGTCCATTACATCTAAAGAGACAACAAAGCTAAAAAGACTACAAACGTCTACAACTTATAAAGCAACGACTCTGGATAAATGATTTGGAAACGACGATGTTGGCAAAGCGATGGAGAATGCTACTTAGGGTAAAAAAAGGATGCCTCTTACGGATGTTGCTCCAGAATGTTCCAAACTAGAACATTGCTTGAGTAGTTTTCCCTCTTTTCTACAGAAGATTACGAAAAGGTAGTGATTTATGTCTTATGTGTGTTGCTGCGTCTTCTTTCTTGTCAAAGTATTTTCTGATTTTTGTTCCCTGTGAATCATTCTCGCTATTTGGGTATGTCTGGTCTGTGTATGAGTTTACGCTAATGTTCACTTTCAGTCTTTCAGAGTCCGAGGAGATCAGCCTCGCAAGGTGAGAGAATTCCTCCTCCCCATGGTTTCGATTAACACTGCTCTTCCTTCTATTATTGATTACTGTTCCACTCTCCTTAGTGGTTCCTCCAGATTCCACAAGAGTCTTTTTTTACCTCTGTTGCTGTCAGGCCTTTTCGTTAGACAGGTAATCTTTTTTCTGTCTTTTAAATACTCCAGCTCGATATTTAGTATTAGATTCTCCATGAACATGCTAGGTTAGGACATAAATCTTCTAACTTAGTAAAATAAATAATTTTTTTCTCTGATTCCACATATCAAAGATTTAAGAACCTCTTCCTTTGTGCTTTCCTTTTGTTGGAATCGCCTGTTATTTCTTTCTTGCCAAATCTCCTTAATGGAGGAGACGAGAAAGAAGAAGACATATATATGCTCAGTATATTTTGGAGTGTAGGTCAGCTTCAGTAGCCATTTAATGGCTTCTGTGAAAGTTGTACCTACATTAGGAATAAAATTTAGTGCCTTTATCCCCTCCCAAATAAACAGTGAATTCATAGTTGGATCATTTCTTTGCTTTATACATTGTTCTTCGTGAAAGTTGGCAATAGAAGATTTCTTTAAATTGTTATTCGTTCTGCACGTGACATCTTTAAGTGTTAATCGGAGTGATCCCCTGCAAGCAATACTAAAATGCAGCTAAGCCATCCACGTGTGATGGTTTAGTATCAGGAATTCAATCTTGTCATAGCACGGGAAGCTTACCGGAGAACTTCAACTCATGGCATTAATTTAAAGCTCTCACTTCATCAACGATGCACATCAGGTATATTGCTGCAATCATATACAACTCTTGCTATTTAGACTTCAAATTAAACTTTAGAACCTGTGATTTGCTGGTTTGCTTTAGTGGGGATAAAGAAAAGCTGGGTTGACAATGTTCGACTGTTCAGTAAATATTGACCTAGGATTTTATCCAAGAGAGTATAAATTCCATACGCTAATCTACAAGTTGCCGACATTCTTATGTTAAGATAACAATTTAAGCTTGATGTGCACTTAAAAATCTCCAAGATGGCAAGATGATCATGGTATTGATGACACTGCATGCAAATGAACAAGAAAGCCTGGGGATTCAAAAATAAAAGTTTGTGACTTTTGAGAATCAGCCTAGTTGCCGGACAAGTTTACAAAGGATTAAAAGAAAAATAAACAAGCCCTCTGCTTGGAAGAACTTAGGTTGAAGAACCACCAAACATGAGCATTGAGAACTTAAGACATCAAAATGCACTGGCCACAATGAGCAAAACATTAAAACATGTTCACTAGCTTTTCAATGTCCAAACCTACATTTCAGTATCTTCCCACAAGTAGCATCATTAACAAACAGGCTTAATAAAGTTCTCTGCCGGACATCCACCAAAAAAAAGGAAAAAACGACTAGATTGTCTCCACTTGATTATTTCACAACCAACCCTGACCAAAACTGCATGCACCAATTCCAGAGCCTCGTTTGTGACAGATCAAGCAGCCTCAGTATATATGATCATAACAGTGTAGAGAATATCTCTGAGAAAATAATTTTGAACCAAAACCTGTCCTCTTTGGTGAATTAAGTTATTGCTATGCATGTATATCGATGACCAGCCATTAGAGAAAAGCACTGCAAATGGCGGCATGTTTTTGATATATGCCTGAACCATTTCGCTTTTCATCCTCTTTTAAATGAAAGTTGCTTAATCTAATCTTCCCTTACCCATCGGCGGCCCGGATCTGGTAAACTCCAAGGCTTTGGTCACTACTACTTTCGCCACCACTTTCTGCACTGATAAATCCAGACTTTCTGCGATTCTTCTTCCCTCTTGATATACCACTGTCACTTATGCATCCATTTAGCAGAGTATCATCTATACCTTTAATTACTCTTCGTGTAGATGAAGATGTAGCTATGCAACTGTCATCTTTTGTTTTTCTCTTATTCTTGTCATGTATCTTTATGTTTTGTGAAATCTTGTTTAAGTTTTTTATTAAACTTGGTGATCCCTTTCTCCATGGGCTCCACTGCTTGATTTACAGTGAATTTCAAATCATTGACGATCTGCACAGGAGGCAAACAGCAGATTTAGAATCAGAGAAACATGTTAAACATTGTTACCAAAGAATAATGCTGCACCGCCACTAGCTGAATTGAATGGGACCTTAGTTGTCTACATTACAACAGACCACCAACCTTCAGCATTTTCATATATTCTTCAAAAACTTCAAGA
The DNA here is from genome assembly GCA_027563885.1 of Erythroxylum longipes. Classification (NCBI taxonomy): domain Eukaryota; kingdom Viridiplantae; phylum Streptophyta; class Magnoliopsida; order Malpighiales; family Erythroxylaceae; genus Erythroxylum; species Erythroxylum longipes. Next base: position 5,801 of record JAOQMS010044408.1, on the reverse strand, counting down.
CAACAGATGATATTTATCAACATATAATGCAAAAGAACAAGAGATATCAAGAATTTGGAAATAACCCTGAAAGGGGTTCAATCATGGAAATCTTAACATCAGTAGCAATAATACCGTTTCTAAGCAAGGCTGAGAAACTCCAACCTCTATAAAGATTTGTAATTAGATTATTTTACGTCTTCTATTCTGATAATTGCCAAACACTGTACAGAATTTCCTATCAGAATGTTGACTCAATGCTAAACTAGATTGAAACCGCTAAATAGTACATTTCAGTAAATTTAAAATGAAATAGCACCATGTTCTGAGTTGACAGTTGATAATTTTGTTCAAGGAAATTAGCATGGTCCACATGGGAGATCAAAATCAAAGAATTAATCAAACAAGGAACTTACATATTCACCAGCACCAACCACAACATCACGAACACTTTCTTTAATGGTCATTCCACTCCTAACATCAACATCAGGCTGGGAGAGGCGTAACTTTGTGGGTCGCTCACTTTCTCTAATCTTACCAGGATCAACAACGCAATCAACAGAGGCATAGTCTTCAAGTATTGAGACACTTCCAGGAAAGCGGTCTCCCATTAACTCATAAGGCTTAGCAGGAAACACATACAGATGAACAATAGAAGCGATGCCCATCTGTGCTGGATGAATAGAATGACCTGTTAAACTTTAGTATTTTGAATGAGGATTATGGTTGCAAATGTTAGAAAAATATGGATGATAGACATCTGTTGTATAAGGTCTAGGAACTCTTAATGCTGGGAATGCATATTCCAAATCCCCAGCATACAAAATGACACACTACATCAAGAAACCTTCACATTGTAGATGAGTAATGTATTAAAAACTCCAAGGCAGACACAAGAATATAAGTTACATACTGCACTTCACCTCACATATCTATTACACTGACAAAGTTTAACATCAGTTAAAAATGTGATTATCATGGCAAAATACCATAAAATCAATCAGAAAAATAAGAGGTGAAAGAGATTGGTAGCAAGTCAATATTAGTTGTGTATAAAGCCAGTATGCTCTAATTGCACAAAATAAAATTTTGATCTGTAGGCCCTTAGGTCCATAAGTATCAGTACTTCACTTTTCAAGATCGTAGTACTACTAAAAATCAGTGATCAACATCACAAAAAATGTTAACAATCCACCTTCTCCTCAGCCCATACCAACTAAGCCCATTAAAACTTATAGTCGTAGAAGCAAATTGGGAAAGGGGAAGTGACAGCTGCCATGTAGGCAAGTTTGTTAGAAGGTAGTTATGGAGAGAGAATGAAGGTGGGGTGTGGGATATAGTTAGCTAATGAGAAGAGAATAACAACAATTACTATCATCATTGTTAGGAAAGTTGGCCTGGTTAATCCGGGAGGGGGAGCTTATTATTATCTCAAACATTATCAATATACTTTCAGTAATACAATCTCTATTGAGATTCCTAACAATTGTTGCTTTCATTGGGAAACCAAGAGGATAGAGATTGTATGCAAACACGTATGGAGGCTAGAATGTCTGCTATGGAAGCGTCTCTTAGGAGACAAGAATCATCGTTTTCGGCACAAGAAGCAATGGTGAAGTCACACCACGCCACACTAAAGGATCTCAAGATGCAGCTGAGCACGTTGATGGCTAGCGTCGAGACCTTAGCAAAGTCCCAAGGCCAACTGCAGACAGAGATGAGAGAAGGTTTAAAAACTCTCAAGGCCAAAAACCCAGAAAAGCAGAGTATGGGAGACGAAGGAGAAGGTTCGCCGGCACTGACCCATCTCGCATCTTCTTCTTTGGGAGGAGAAAAAATAGTTCACAGGTCAGAGCCTTACCGACAAGAGAGCCGCACTCTTTCAACAGCTACAGAACGTGCATGGAAGAAATACAGGACTGTGGCACGTAGAGTCGATCTTCCTTCGTTCCATGGCGAGGACCCATTTGCATGGGTCGTACGAGCTGAATCCTATTTTTTGATTCATGAGATCCCTGTCGAACTGAGGTTGCCGATGGTGCAAATATGTATGGAAGGGAGCACGTTGTACTGGTTTAAACCCATACGTGAGCTAGAGCCATGCATGACGTGGGAATGCTTCAGGCATTCCTTGTTTGATCGATACGGGGGAAAAGATGAGGGAAATCCGATAGAGCAGCTAAAATCGATAGTTCAACGTGGATCAGTGGATGGGCATATCGAAGAGTTTGAGAGGGTGATTTCACAAATCACTCATTTTCCTGAAGAGTGGTTTATGAGCTGTTTTTTGGGTGGACTTCGTGAAGAAATAAGGAATTGGGTCATGACCCATGAACCGTCGACTCGAGCCCGGTTACTTTCGATGGCACGTAAGGTGGAAAGGGATCTGGTTGGAGAAGGAATCATCCGACCTAGTGAAACAAAATACAGGCCTGGGGTTACCACGACTGGGTATGGGTCTCGGGTGGTCATGTCCAACTTCTAACGGCCGAGGCAAACGGGAAACACCACTACAAACACTAAACGGGAGGGAAGGGAGTTGCCAAACAGGCCCTAAAATATGATGGCTGGTGATAATTGACAAAATGCCTATTTTAATTATGGTAGATAGTGGAGCTAGTCATAATTTTGTGTTGAGTAAATTGGTTAAGGCCATGGGAATCCCTACTACTCATACTCAAACTTTAGGAGTTAGACTAGGTGATGGACACCTATCTTTCTCATAAGGAGTTTGTAAAGAAATTCAGCAAGAAGTGAATGGAGCAGAATTTAGTGTGGATGCTTATATTTTCAATACCGAGGGACCTGACTTAATATTATGTATTGCATGGTTGGAGACACTAGGGTGGTCAAGGTAGATTGGAAGAGAATGTTTATGTCTTTTGACCGAATGGGAATAGAGATAACTCTGCAAGGAATTAATATGCAATACCCTATTCCATATGCTCTACAACAAATGATTAAACATGAGGAAGTGGAAATTAAAGGATTACTCTAGTCCATGGGAATTAGAGAGGTTGTAGCTGAAGGAAAAGGGGCTTTGGAGTCAAACCAACAGCAAGAATTGCAGGTTATCTCCCAGTTTGATGCAGTGTTTCAACCGATTAAGGAGTTACCTCCCAAAAGAACCAATGATTATGCTATTGTTCTGAAGGAAGAGGCAGAACCAGTAAGTGTCCGACCCTATAGGCATGCGCACCACCACAGGAATGAGATAGAAAAGCAAGTCAAAGAGTTGCTGAGAGCGGGGGTTATCAGACCAAGTGTTGGTCCTTTTTGAAGCCCTGTGATCCTTGTTAAAAAGAAAGACAGGATATGGCGAATGTGTGTTGACTATAGGGCTTTGAATAAACTTACGGTGCCCACCAAGTTTCCTATCCCAGTAATAGATGAATTGATGGAGGAGTTACATAGGGCTAAGTACTTTTTTAAAGTAGATTTGAAATCGAGTTTTCACCAGATTAGAGTTGGAGATGAGGATGTCCACAAAACGGGGTTTCGTACTTACGAAAGACATTATGAATACCTAGTAATGCCCTTTGGACTTGTGAATGCGCCTGCTACCTTCCAATCTACTATGAATTCCATCTTCAAACCTCAGCTGCGCAGATTTGTTTTAGTCTTCTCTGACGACATTTTAATCTATAGTTCAGATTGGACTCAGCATTTGCAACATATAGCCTGGGTGTTACGGCTATTAATGGATAATCATTTGTATGCGAATAAAAACAAGTGCTTATTTGGCTAGCAGTCCGTGGAATACTTAGGCCATGTACTTTTAGCTCAAGGAATAGCTATGGATCTGCTGAAAATTAAAAGTATCATGGAATGGCCTGTACCTAAGAATGTGAAGGGAGTAAGAGGGTTTCTTGGGCTTACGGGGTATTATAGCAAATTTGTTAAGGATTATTGCAGAATTGTGAAACCACTTACTGAATTGACCAAAAAGAATGGGTTTATTTGGGGAAGGGAAGCTTAGGAGGCTTTTGAGGAACTCAAAAAGAGAATGACCACTTCTCCAGTCCTAGCCTTACTGAATTTCTCCAAGGAATTTTCAGTGGAGTGTGATGCATTCGGAAAGGGAATTGGTGCTGTCTTGATGCAAAAAGGTAACCTCTTGGCCTATTTTAGCAAGGCATTAGCTGAATGGACTTATTCCAAGTCTGTTTATGAAAAAGAAATGATGGCAATAGTCCTAGCTATTCAACATTGGAAACATTTCTTATTAGGAAGGCATTTCAAAGTCTATACTGATCATAAGAGCCTTAAGCATCTACTAAACCAGAGGATTCCATCAATAGACCAGCAATGTTGGCAGGCTAAATTGTTGGGTCTTGATTTTGAAGTGATTTATAAGTTAGGAAAACAAAATGGGGCTGCGGATGCTCTGTCCAGAGTGGAAGAAGATAAGTTGTTATTTGCAGCAGTCTCAGCTCCATTTTGGGCTGATATGGAAGTGATCCGAAAGCAGATTCAAGAGAATGTCGAACTTAGTAAGCTCATGGTGACCTTGAGACAGAATCCGGGGTCTAAACCAGATTATCAAGTGAAGGAAAACTTATTATTCTATAAAAACAAGTTAGTCCTCTCTCCCACTTCAGCATTAATTCCCCAATTACTGCAGGAATATCATTCTTCTCCTCTAGGGGGACACTCGGGTTTTCTTAAAACTTACAAAAGGTTGGCTAGTGTTTATTTTGGCTCGGAATGAAGTCATCAATACAAAAGTTTGTACGGGAGTGCGCCACATGTCAAAGGAATAAATACTTGGCTATGACTCCAGCTGGTCTTTTACAGCCCTTGCCCATTCCTAAGCTGGTTTGGGATGAAATATCCATGGGCTTCATCACAAGGCTTCCTAAATCCTAAGGTTATGAAGTTATAATGGTGATAGTGGATAGGCTGTCGAAATACGCTCACTTCCTACTTCTTAAACACCCCTTCATGGCTAAAACAGTGGCTAAAGTGTTTATAAGAGATGTGGTGAAGCTACATGGTATTCCTAGCTCAATATTGAGCGATAGAGATCCTCTCTTCACAAGCAATTTTTGGAAGGAAATATTCAGGATACAAGGAACAATGTTGAAGATGAGTTCTTCCTATCACCCCCCAAACAGATGGCCAAACGAAAGTGGTTAATAGGTGCTTGGAAACCTACCTTCATTACTTCGCCTCCGATTAACCTAAACACTGGTCTCATTGGTTATTTTGAGCTGAGTATTGGTATAACACTAACTTTCATGTTTCTATCGGAAGGACTCCTTTTGAAGTTGTTTATGGCCGCTTACCACCATCTATACTGCACTTCATACAAGGAAAGACGTAAGTGAAGTCATCGGCAGCAGCTTTGGTTGACAGAGATGAGGCTTTGCGCCAACTTAAGCACAATTTACTTCGTGCTCAGTTATAAATGAAGAAATTTGCTGATGCTTATAGGAAGGAGGTACAGTACCAAATAGGAGACTTGGTCCATGTTAAGCTCAGGCCACATACACAGCTCACCCTAACCAAGAGTATCTGTCCTAAGCTGTCTGCAAGGTATTATAGCCCTTTTAAGGTCAATGGACGGGTAGGGCAGGTTGCTTACAAACTAGAGCTTCCACCTACAGCCAAGGTACATCCAGTTTTCCATATCTCTAAGCTGAAAAAGGTCATAAGTGACAACCCTATTGAGCAAGATCTTCCCCAAGGACTAGAGGTGGATGTTTCTGAAAGGGCTGAACCCGAAGCAGTCCTGGCTTCACACTACAGCAAGTCTAAAGGCAGAAAGGTCCAGCAATGGCTAATTCGTTGGAAGGCTAAACTAGGAGAGGAAGCTACTT
>JAOQMS010044407.1:0-10391 GCA_027563885.1 Erythroxylum longipes | reverse complement strand
ATCAAATTTTATTTAAAATTTATATATTTTAAAAATATAATAATTAATTTTACAAATTTAATTTAAATTAAGTTATTTACAATTTTATTAAACTATATAGTACAACAATACAATAGGATAATAGATTATTTTGTAATTTTTAAAAAAATTTAGGGACTATTTTATAAATTTAAAAAATTACTCGAAACGGTACCCGATATTGACCAATACCAGTACAATATCGTTCAAAAGTCCAATCCGGTACTAAGTCCGATACAATATTCCCAGCATTAGTCGTAACCTCTATTTGTCTTAGAACACAAACAAAGATAAAGTGTGTTGAATACTAGAAGTTCAAATCCTTACGAACTACCGTGATTTAATCATTGTAAGTTCGCGCAATGGTGAGTTCCTAATAGGAATCTTTATTGTTCTCGGACAACCATGTTTGTGTGACTGAATTTTCATGTCGTGTTCCCGTTTTTGTAAATATTGGTCTGTCCGTAATGTTTCTCGAGGCATGGGAAGGTAAAGTTTTATGAACGCCTTCAAAGCGGCCGCTCCGGCCAAATTTCGTGTAATCGGAGAGAAACTTCTTTATATTAAGACTTTTGTGGATTTTTTATCCAGGACAATATGTTCTGCCATCAAGAACATTCAGAAAACTGAATCTTGTTACTGTATCTCTCAACGTTCCAAAGTTTAGTATCAGTTACGGATGATTCCGTCTCCCTGCATGGATCAACTTCTTTTTTACACACTTGTTCCACCGGCATGCTTGGAATTTAATTGGATGTTCCACCTTCTGCCTTCCATGTTCCCATGAAATCAACTGATAACTCCTGTTGGTTCCAAAACATTGTGTAAAAATGTTGTTTAGTGATTGCAAGACTATGGGCCAATCCCCATACACCAAGAGAGCTTCTGGTGTGCTTTCCAGCCTCCACCACTTTCATACTTCTGAAAGGTAGCCAACAAAATCTCAGCTTATTTTGTTCCTACCTTCCGCCTCGAGAAAAGGTATACAAAATTATATCCATTCGATGCAACTTTGTACTTATCACACAATATGGCATGAGATACTAATAAATGATCTACAACAAGCCAAAACCAATGCAAGTGACCAACCACGGTTATAATGATCTGAAATCTCATACTCAATCGTCAGAGTCACTCGTCAGCAAACCACGACGTCCCAGAGCAACAAGATCAAAAAGCATTCTCCTAACGTTGTACACTGGATTAGGCTCAACCAAGCAACCCCTCTCATACGCTTCCCTCAAAAACACAGTATGTCTCTTACCCTTGGTTGACAAGTAAAAGATCCCTGGATGATCCAAGAACAAGTCCCTTACGTTCAAGTCAATCCCAAACCATTTCCTAAAGTGGCTAATCTGTTCCACTTCCACCATCTTCTCCACTGTCAAGCTCAAAAACTCGTGTACAATTGCAACTGCCCGTTTCTCTAACTCTTTTAATCTTGTTTTCGACCTTTTTGTTTCACCAAACTCTTCATACGGCCGAACATATGGCAACTTTTGCCATTCCTTAACCTTGGACTTGAAGGTTTTACTCAACCTCATTCCTGGAGGATATAAATGTTTGAAACTAAATCGAAGCTCTGTTCTGTCAAGATTACAATCCTCTCTACAACATTCCAACACTCGCCAATTCTCAACTGCTGATATGAAATCATTCCTAGGAACCTGATCAACTAGTTCCAAAGTATGTGTATTAGGCTCATGAGCATCAGTAAGTCTAAAAACTTGTGGGTTTTGAGATATTACAGATTGCTCGAAATCATTGGGAAGACCCAACTCCCTCCAGACCTTGAAAATAGCACGAAGTGGCAATGACTTGGATCTAGACATGGACAAAAGCCGTACCAAACGTTCAAGAACAACAGGCAAATTAGCATTAATAACCTCTGCTTCTGTGTGAGCTATTTCAAGTGCAGTGTCAGTCAACTTGCAAAAAGTCTTGGAGGTAGATGGGTCATAGAAGATGCGAAAGATGTGAGGATATCTTCGGAGAAAGGCTGGAGCACCACGATTGAGGTGGAGCTTTTGGGAGAGGCCAGAGAGGAAATCAATAGAAACTGATGGAGGTTTTCTGGTGGGATTAGCAAGAATCAAGTCCTGGATGGCAGTGACTTTAACGAGATTCTTGTGCTTGTCCATTAATTTCTCAAATGTAGCATCTCTAACCCTAGATGCCACATACTGGGCTGATGTTGTTTTGGATCGAGTCGTGATGGATGATAGAAAAGGGTGCTCAAATATAGATTTGAAGAACTGGATTTTCATCTTCATGCACATAACATCTTGACTTTTGCACTCAGCATTTCTCTGTCAACTTACAACAAACATGCAAAGACATCCTTTTGAAGAAATATGTAAAAAAGCATACCAATAAGCAAACATACACAAATGAGCAAACACAGATTATGTTTTACTGTTTCAAATTGGTTTGCAAAGTTAAAACGGAAGCGGAAACGTCTTGCCAAACACATTTTTACCAATGACAAATGGTACTATTATAATAGAGCCCACTTTTTTATATTAACCAAAAAAATTAAAAAAAAAAGCCTTAGGTGGACCCCAAAAAAATCAAAGAAACAAATTATGGACATAAGAGAGGTAGAGAGTGTTGGACACCCTAAAATATTCACTTAACCTAGTTCATAATTGCAATTTTAATAAAAATTTTGGTACATTTATTAGACGAGTAAGAGTTATTACTGGATAAAAAAGAAGTACGAGTTTTATTGAAAAATAAAATAGAGGAGAATTTAAAGATTGGAACATTTCAGCAAAGGCTATAAAATGAAAAAGATCAGAAAGAAAATTAAGTTATGACTTTCTAGATTGACATTTGCAAAGGAAAGAAGAGACAAATTTGGAAGATAAGAAATGCCTCACAGTTTACATATTTGGGGGGAAAAATAAGGTTAAAACTACTAAGCTTACTTTATTACGTCTTTTAATTTCTCCCCACTTTTCTCCCTGTTATTATCCATTATTTATCTTCCTTTTTATTACAAAATTCAAGAACTACTAAATTTTTTCCAAACTTTTATAGCTTTAAAATTTTGTTATTCTTTTATTCTATTAACCTAAGTTCCATTAGATTTCATTTCCCAACTTCCAATTAATTTAAATTTTACTTATGAAAATTTTCTAGCCTATACTGTCATACATTGTTTTTATTATTCTTATTAACACTCAATTTCAATCACAAATGAGATATCATATTTAATCACAAAATAATCAAATTACATACATAAAAACTTCTTAAGAATTTCAAGCGCCCAATGAGTACATAAAATTAAGTGGTCCAATGCCCTATACAAGTACCAAACGCCTCTTCAATTTATTCTTCATCTTTTCACCCTTTTCACATAACATCAACTTAATTATTTTGTTAATACTAAAAAAAGAGGGCATTTAGTATTAAATTTAAATTTATTAACACAAGAACATTTTAAGTAGAATTATCTAATTATTATGTCTTTTTTTTCACGAAAGAGGAAAGAAAACAATTTAGGAAAACAAAAACAATATATACAAATACATATTTACTGTACCCAAAAAGTTTGGGAGGTGTACCTTTGAACTTTTACGAAGTCAATTGAGAACTTCGATTCACAAATGTGATAAATCTACTTGAAGTCTTGATCATGTTATATCTCCACCCTAATGTCCATCTAAATGTATCCAAGCCATCGATCATTTTAATCAATTGATTCAAGGTGATGTAAAAGATAAAAAGTTATACTGAATGGTAAATTGGTTTCCAGTAATATAACTGAAGAACAACCCAGTAAATGAAAGGTTTAGTTATCAAATTGCATTGATGTACATCTGAGGTGTGCTGCTTGATTGATGAAAATGGAGCCTAGCACAAAGCAGCAACACTAAAATAAATAAATAATGCATTTCAACAGAACTGTATGTACCAAAGCTGACTACTTATTTAAGAGGTAAACAGATAGAAGGCGAGAGCTAATGTCAATGATGGGTGTCATGCATGGCGTTATAAGTTTGGTACAGAGGATACAAGGTCTGGTAAGTTGAAAACTAAATAGAATACCAACGAAAGTAAACCTTTTTCACTCAAAGTTGCAGCTTTAAATGAAATAACAGAAGGAGAAAGCACAGTCACAAGAAAAAAGAAAAGAATACAAGCAAAGGCTAAAGCTTTCGACTGGAACAAATATGCATTAATGTTAGAGTTTGATAAAAAGCAAGAGATAACCAAAAAAAAAAAAAAACTGAAAATGTATTGCATTATCTTTTAAAAAGATCACAAAGTCCAGGAGAAAGTTCTGACATTTACCCATAAAGATTTGCGCCCACACTTAGTATTAAGGTTTCAAAGCACATGAGATAAGCTCAGTATGATTAGGGCCTGTCAATAGAGGAGAATGAGTTAGCATCAGCAATTTCAGAAAGAAGTTTAACCAAAAGGGAAAAGCACAAATCTATGTGTATTTAGTCTTAAATATATCATTAATACAACAGTCCTGAAGCAAAAGAACCTTTCTAAGCAAATAACAAGACGATGATAACAGGAAAGAGAAAAACTTGATTAAGCATATAGCAAGAAAAGATTCGTCATTTGGAGCTATTCTCCTTTGAACCAAAAGGTGACATTTTCAGCCTCGAACCAAATCACTCAACAGAATATGGAGAAACAGAAGCAAAATACAAGTGCAAGGGACATTTACTCTGAAAATAGAACAAATACAGATAAATCACTTAATGTCAGAAAGATTCTTATTTCAAGGTTGCAACCTTAAAGCAAAAATGAGAAAAAAGAGCAGAAAAAAGTGAACATTTTCAAATATGAGAACAAAAGGCGTCATTTTAGTACTCTTCAGCATTATTTCGAGCTTGTCAGTAAGGCATTTCACATAATATTTACTAAACAAGTTTTTTCTTTTTGGCTTTTGAGATGTCACGGAAAAATAAAAACATAAGAACATGTATAGAACACAAAAACTCGTCAAGAGTAATATGCAGCCATTGTTTGCCTATGCATGAGACAGAAAAGTATATGATAGCTGTAGAACTTTACGATCAGATTCTAAATACAAATGGGAAGACACAAAAAGCGTGAAAATGGTTGAGTTTTCATTGTTTATTTCTCAAGTATTCCTCAATGCTACACTTCGAAGCAAGGAAGATGACTGGGGACAGAACACAAACCTTAAAGAATCAGAAAAACAACACTATTCACGAAAGAAATATTCCCTATGGAAAGGGGAAGGACGTAGCAACGAAAGGAAAGCAATAGCTTTACCCATAATCCACAAGTACACCATCTATTCTAAGGTATTGAATCAACTTAAAAGTCTTACGAGCAACTGAAATCTCTCACGGACAAAGAAGAAGAAGAAACGAAATGATAATCACTATTTAGTCAATAGAAAATCAATCACTATTTCCAAAGACGACAAAACAAATTCAAAACTCCGAATTTCAACAACCACCGAATTTCAACTATCTCTCAATGGTATTCAATAATTAGCCAAAACCCTATAAATAAACCTTTAACGGCGTTATGTCAAACGGAAACCCCCGAAACCTCGTTTCGTTTCTGTGAAAAATCAGAAATCCTGCAAAGGCGAAACCTAAAAGTTTTTAGTTTTCCCAGAAGTGAATCTCAAATCCTTCAGGAGCAGTTCTCCAGTTTGAATTCAATGCCAGCAAATGTTACAATTAAAGAAAAACAAAGAAGAAAAGAAGAAATTGCCAAGAAGCGCATCGAACGAAGAAAGCTACCAGTAAAAATAAAGACAAATAAACCAGATAAAAGTACAGATTTATTTAAATTCAACCAACTTCACCAACAACCACTTATCTCTAAGTCAAGTTAATGCTTCAGACACCGATATCACGTTATTATTCCATATCCCTTTAACTTTCTCAGTAACCAAACAGAGCAAAAAGAAAAGAAAAAGGACAATAGAAACTAAGCTGACCGGCAGACAAAATGGCAGGATCTCTCCTCAGTTCCTTTCCGTGTATAGAGAGAATGCATATGCTAGTATTTATGCATTCCTTGTAAAACAATGAAAGGTCAAAAACGACGAACAGAGTCAAGAAACAGGGAACGGGTAACAGGGGATCGACAAATGATGTTCACCAGAAAAGATCAACTTAAGAAGTATGGAGAGGGGGGGCTCTGTCCAGATAATAAATACCTATTAAATTGATTAAATATGATTTCAGGGAGATACTAAAATACAATGATATAAAAATCGGACAACAATTCGACCCGAGACAAATTTCTAGTTCAATTTTTACTTCTAATCGTTTGTGACTGAAAACTAACTAGTCAGTAATAAACCGGTCGATTTTTCTGCATCGTGAAGAACCATATTCTTCTTCTTTTTCAATGTTCAAATCAGCAAAATTTCAAGGATGAAACATAATTTCATGCCTAAAAATCACGAAACAAAAAAGGGGCCAACACACTCTAAACTCCATCCAAAGTCTTGACATAGTAGTCCATAATTTCAGTCTTTAACGTGCCGTTTAGAACACGGTGAATTGAATTCAATTACAGGATTGAATTTAATTTCACCTATTTAGAACAATAAAAAGGCATGAATTGAATTCATGTGTGAGTTTAAACCTCACACTCTTTGTAAATTCAATTCACGCTACGAATCATGTGAATTTAACTCCAAAAGCACAAGTCATCTTTTATAACACTGAAACCCAATACTACCTTTCTCACATTTTAGGACCTTTTTTTTAATCTTTTGTCAAATCTGTTGCTTCTATGGTTTTTAGCAATCTCCACTCTCGTTAACCGATATAAAGTCGCTACATCATCACAATAAGTGATTCTAAAAAAAAGAAGTTATTTTATTTCGAGAGAAACAAAATTAGATATTAAACAAAATAACAAATAGCCTTGCCAACTTAAAAAGAGCTAATGAACATGAATAATATCATCAAATATACCACTTATTAACATATCTTAAAGAGGTCCAATTTGAATTTTCTTTTTTATTTAAAAATACAAAGAAGTTATGGATGATGTAACTTGCTGTATGCAAGTATGAATGTTTTTTATTTAGTTTTCTGATGTAACGATCTTATGTCTCCTTATTATAGGAAGGCATGTTAAACTTGTTATGATATTATATGTAATTTGGAGTGAATTTCAAAATTTGATAGTGCCTTGTAGTTATTAATGCAAAAGAACTACTGCTCGTTCATGCATTTTTAAGCTTCTAAATTATAATAGTTTTTTATTATCTGCATAGCTCGGTCTAGCCTAATGTCATTTGCAATCAAATTTTTCTTTTCATTTTAATAATGAACTTTTTTGATGATATTACTTATAATGAAATTGATGTTTATAAGTTGCTCTATATAAGTGTGAATGTTTATTAGTTAATAAGATTATTTTTTAGTCAGGGGTAAATGTGTCATATGAAATAATTGAATTCATTTTGATTGTGTTCCAAACAGTATAACTGAATTCAATTCTAATATTACTGGATTTGTTCTAAACAGTGTAAATTGAATTGAATTCAATTTCATTAATGTAATTGAATCCAATTCGTTAATAAATTCAATTTGAAGGTTTCCAAACACCCTGTAAATTGGCTCCTTTTGGAAACCTCTCCATAAGGACTATCCAATGGAAAGTTATGAAATTTAATGGAAGAGAGAGACAAGGAAGTTGAAAGTGAAGCACTTGATATTAAACTAGTTGAATGTAACCTTATAGGTGGAGATAAAGATATAGAAGAAATGTACAAAAATTGAGAAGATTTGGAAATGGAAAAAAGAAAGGTTCAAACTTCAAAAACAAATAACTTGGAAATGTAAAAGGGAAAGGTTCTAACTTCAAAGACAAATAATTTGGAAATGGAAAAAGAGAAGTACCAAATTTCAATGGAACAGATATTTTATTCCAATTAATCAATTCCTACTTCATTCTATTAAATCTCATCCACATATTTATGTGAGGTCGATATAAATATTTGATTAAAATTGAGTAAATAACAACATAAGCTCTTGGTCTATATATGTTTTCATAATTACTAAACTAACCTTACCTTCACCATATTTGTTTGTATTGCATCGTCATTTCATTTCCTATTAACAATTATTAATGTTGTATTAATACACAAAAAATACTCTGAAAGACTGCGATTGAAATAGGCGACTGCAACTGCGAGAGGACTTCCAACTTGCCCAGGCCTTTGAAGATCCAACTTGCCCAGGCGACTTCAACTGCGAGAGGAGCAAGAAGGTGAGGCGATTGTGACTAAGACTGCGGGAGTGAGGCTGCGATTATAGGAGTGTGAAGACTGCGGCTGCGACTGCGGGAGTGAGGCATCTATGCAAAGAGGGACTGCGGGTGTGAGGCGACTGCGAGTGTTCTGGATCGGTGACAGAGGTTCCAAATCTGAGGGATAGAATTGAAGCGGGAACTCTTTCAACCCAAATTCAGATCTTCTACAGATCTACTACAGACAACCTAAACTAGCGGAGACCTAACTTCAGCGAGATGGGGCTAAGACCCATGGGAGCTCCATAGCAGCATCCATGGTTTCTACTGATGATGGTGGGTCGCCTCCTCAAGAGGAATTTGGTGTTGACATTGCGTTGATCCTCCCACCGGCCAAACAGTGATAGGTCTAAAGGGCGTTTCGATGGAAGTTGAAGAGCCTTTGGGACTGAAGGAAGCCTTGCCGGTGCTATCCAGAGAAAACCTACCTATGGTGGTGACAACAAATGCAAAGCCCGATGGAGCCTGGAAGTGAAAACTGATACCCCAGTTACCCAAAATTTCTCTGAGACATTTCAAACAGGTATTGAAGGACGGCACAATATGCCCTCCAAAGGAAATTCTTGATACAGGCATTCGGATATGGCCCTTGGGTCTTATTGGTTTTTTTGGAGCAAAAGGCCAGCATTCCCAACGGTGAATGCTCGAGCTTAAGCCAAATGGAGTTCCAAGGGACTGGAGAAGGTCCTGCAATATAAGGATGGGTCCTTTCTCTTCAAATTTGGCAAGGATTTTGATGTGAAGGAAATTACAGAACAAGGCCCATGGCACATTGGAGATCAACCTTTATTCTTGCGATAATGGAGTCCAGGCATGGACACGGATAAAAGTTCAATAGACAAATTTTCACTGTGGGTCCACTTTTATAACTTGCCTATGGAACTATGGATGCTCCAAGGGTTGAGTTATGTGGCGAGCTCCTTAGGTAAACCTCTAAACTTAGATTCTTAAACACTACACATGGAGAGGGTAGGCTATGCAAAAGTGTGTATTGAGATACCTAAGTCGACGATTCTTCCGGATAATCTTTCGGTTATGAGTGTGGGAGATAAGGATACCAACTGAGAGGACCTTCCAATTGGAGACTAGTACAAAGATACTAAGACATGATCTTCTAAAACAGAGTACCATTGTGACTACTGCTCAACTTGCTAATGTTATTACAGAGACACCTGTGGTCTGCGCTGTGGTTGCCGATAGGCTGACCGACAGTAATGACAAAATAGAAACTACAAAGGCAACGGCAACAGAAACAAAATATGATCCTTTGGCAGAAACAAGCATGTTTGATACAAATATGGAGACAATAACGGAGCTGTTGTAGGTTGGGACATTTGAGGTTGCTATAGATAGCCTTCTTGCAGAGGATGGAACTACTAGTGATGTTGGGTGTGCTTAATGGTACTGTGGATGTAGTTAATGGTGAGGAAGATAATAGTAATAAACTAGTTGGTTTGAGGACTGAGCTGTTAAGTCAAGAGGACTTTACGATGATCAATTTTGATGAAAATCTAATAATAATAATGTTAGAAACAAAAGAACATCTTTGACAAGTGTGTTAAGTGTGCAGACGCAAAAGAAGCAGAAGCAAATACAGACGCAGACGCAGACGTAGACACAATGACTATATAGACACAGACGCAGACGCAGACGCAGACGCAGACGCAGATACAGACGCAAAGACTATATAGACACAGACGCAGACGCAGACGCAGACGTAAAGGCAACACAGATTCAAAGAAGACATAGACGATACCACGAAGATACATTAGCACGTCAGACAGTTATTTAGTCAGAGTTAGTTACAGAACTCAACTAAAGAAGCGGTTATCTAGAAGAGGTTATCAAGAACAAAGAAGGTGTTATCAAGAATCAAGAAGCAGTTAGAGACGAAGGCTATAAATACTAGTCATAGTCGAAGATGTAAAAGTAGACAGAGAAAAGGTTAGAGAATCTTAGAGAAAAATCTTAGACAAGTTAGAAAGTTAGACAATCTGAGAGAATATTCTTACAGTGCTTACTTAGAATAGAGTTATCATTACTGTAACAAAAGCTCACAATCTTTTTCTAGTGAGAGAAAGAAAAGGCTGATA
>JAOQMS010044406.1:0-10391 GCA_027563885.1 Erythroxylum longipes | reverse complement strand
GAACCGCCGAGAATGGAGGAGAGAGGAGAGTCGGTGGAGGAGAGACGAGAGGCGGCAAACCTGCGAGAGAAAAAAACAAAAAATGAGAGCCGACAGAAGAGAACGTCGGGGGGGGGTTGTAGTTTTAGGTTTTTTTTCTTTTCAAATCAGTCCTCAGACTTTTCAAATTCACGG
The DNA here is from genome assembly GCA_027563885.1 of Erythroxylum longipes. NCBI lineage: Eukaryota > Viridiplantae > Streptophyta > Magnoliopsida > Malpighiales > Erythroxylaceae > Erythroxylum > Erythroxylum longipes. The sequence goes on along the minus strand of JAOQMS010044406.1, from coordinate 10,217 downwards.
TACTGGCCCGGTATCTTACGGTATTGTCATTACCGGCCGGTACCAGGTGAAAACGTCTGGTACCAGCCGGTATTTGAGGCCGGTACCTCCCTCTCCCGTACCGTTCCGTTTTCCGTCCGGTACGGTACCGGCCGGTACGGAACGGTACTCATTTCCTTGATTAGCATCGTGGTGTGAACCTGGGTTTTAGAATACTCAATCAAGGCTTAGGAATGGTGTTCAGGTTGACGAGCTAGAACGGAAGAAGAACGGTACTGTCTAACCCTTTGTATATCGATTGGAAAGAAGTGGCCGCAAATGCTAAGGTTTCAAACTTAGATTGGAACTCAAAGACCTAATTAGTGCTGTCTCGTGACTGACATTTGTCGCAGACTATTATGTTCTAAGGCTATTTGTGGTTGTTTATTTTGCATACACCTATCGAGCTTCCCCTCCTGCAAAATTTGATGACAAGCAGGCAGCTCGTAAGTTTCTCTTTACTTTCCTTTCCGTGATTTTAGGGCTCGTTCAATTTTTCCAAAATTGCGATTTTGGTTTCATTCGATTCCCGGGGAAGTTTATAGATAGCAGAAAAATCCAACAATCTACTGCCAGTCTCTCGATTAATATCCATTTTTTATTTGATATCCAAAATCCTTAATGGAAATATTTTTTTCTTTTTGGTTTTGATTCCAGAAACAATGAGACTTCATTGGTTATCATTGATAGAAAGACCTAACTCACCCCCAAAAGTTAGTTCAAGCAGGGAGGTTTGCACACTATTATAAATTATTAAATGCTCTTATAATTGTCCGACGTGAGATTCCTGACAATCATTTCCTCATTTCAAGATTTCTGTTTTTTTATATGTCTCGTTTTGATGGATCTTATGTGTGTTGTAAGAGTTTTGTGTTTGGATCTGTTTGAATATGGGTAAAGATCCAAAAACGAGATGTTGGGAATGCTATTTAATGGCATTTGTTTTATTAACTTGCTTACATCTGGATGTAATCTGAATCTTGCGTTTTTTTTATTTTATAAGAGGCGTTCATTTCCTTTTATGTTTAATATTATTGAATTTCATTGAAGATAATAGGCTGCCATCGAAGGATTGTGGGTTCTATTAGTTTGACAGTTGGTTCTTTCCTATAATATGTGGATAAATTAAGGTAGAAGCCGAATGAGATTTAGTCCTATTTATGTTGCTTTCATTTGGCAAAAATTGATAGTTGATATTAGCAATGTTCATCTTTTTCTGCTGAGAACATTTGACTATGTTTTAAAAAATGTAGCTGAAAATATTTAGCTACAATTTTGAAAACATAGCCAGTATTATTTAGATATCAAAAAAATTTAATAAAAAACTATTGGTTACGATTTTTAAAAATATTACCTATAGTTTTCAGCTACGAGAATTTGGTAACGTTTTGTGTGACAAAACAGGAGTGTAGTTAAAAACTACAGGCGACCTTTTTAGACATTTGGCTATGTTTTTTCCATAGCCAAAAATCAGCTTTGTTGTTATGATAATTATGCACATATGATATGATTCATATGTTACAATAATTACTTTCTTTTATTAGACAGTATATCTTATCTCACAATACTATACAAATGATTGTTCATGCATACCTAGTACATAAACTTAGTTCATTTGTTTACTCATTTAATCCACCTTTTAGAACTCAGAAATGGCATGTTAAGACATATTAGGTGAATACATTAGTTTCTTAGGTTATGCCATTAATAATAACATCTTTTACGTTTTAATGTACTTCATGTTGACATTATTGTTTTTAAGCCTTGAACTCTCATTTATCTCTTACATAAACTACTAAAAACTTCTCTCATCTCCAACCCTACAAAGTAATAGAGGGATCACTTGTGTTAAACGGTATTTTCTATCTATCTAACATACTTCTTAATTACATCTATAACTAAATGTTTGATTCCTGTTTAAATATTCATTCTAAACCTAAGCACTCAATTTAAAATAAAGCATTCTCATATTTTTATGCTTGAATTTTCATTTAATATTAATCCTTCATAATCTTATTGACCTAATATGTGTAGAAACCATATTTCTAGTAATTAGCTTGATTATAAGATTTATAATCAATTGTCTCATAGGAAATGATAGTATAATTAAATATCACTTTTATACACTTTAAATTTATATGTTTAATTTGTATTAATAGTATACTTAAATATCATTTCATTGCTTTCCAATACATTTTTTTGTACACAACATAATATTTGAGACTACCGATTCCACTAGAAGAAGGAATCTTCTTTATCTCTTCCTCTCATTATAACATTTTGTGATATTGCTTATTGCTTAAGTGCGCACTTTTAAAAATAAACATAAATAAAAAACACAGTTGACATTTTTATATTCAAAATCGTTCAAATATTTTCTTGATATATATAACTTATAAAATTGACAATAAAGGTGGGGAATTACTACTAGGATGTAATTATAGTTGATAAAAATGAATTCATTATCTCCTAAATTGCTCGGACTTAGATGCATTTCAAATAATTAATCTCAACTTATTAGATCAGCCTAATCAAATATATCATATAGTGATAATTATCATATAGTGATAATTTGTGAGCGGGTGGTCTGGATTGTTACAAATGATATAAGAGCCAGTACCCGGGCCGATGTGCCAACAAGGACCCTGCGCCTCCAAGGGGTGAAATGTGAGATCTCATATCAGTTGGAGAAGGGAACGAAGTACGCCTTATAAGGGTATGGATACCTCTCCCTCACAAGACGCGTTTTCCCGAGCAAGTGTGTGAGAAGAGCAAAACCGTGAGGGCTTAGCTGGGCCAAGGCCCAAAGCAGACAATATCTGTGAGCGGGTGGTCTGGGCTATTACACATACAAAATAACTTTGTAACCCTTTTCACATAGTTGATTCACACTCAACAGTGTATGTTTCAAACTATCAACAAAGAGAACGTTATCAATGGAGGTAGAGTCAGAATCACCAATTTTACAATTCCGGTGACTTTTACTTTATTTTTGTCAGCAAAGATATCATTGCCTCCGTCTTTTCTTTTAACGTAGTTAAAGTGTGATATTTGACCTGTCATGTGTCTCGAACAACCACTATTAACTACCATTGATTCTCCCTTATCTCCGTTTTGAAATATATCTACAAAAACCGTTATCTCATTTTAGGTACCCAAATTTTTCGGGGTCCTTTCAAGTTAATAGTTTGACCTTTTGGTCTCCAAACATACATTTGAGATAATTTCTTTTACGAAAATTACAAGAATGACTAATGTGACCATGTTTACCACGACAATCGCACAAAACAGAAGAATGATAATTGTTATGATTTTTTTCACTTAGCAAGTTCCTACTGTCTTGGTTATAGCTGTTGCTAGATTTAACAAAAAAAAATTGTATGGCCTGATATTGTTATTTTCATTATATTCTATTTCGACCTTAAAATGCCTTTGACCCTACCAAACAATGTATTAAGATTCTTCCTTCCATTAACGAAAATTTTCAAATCTTTCCAACACTTTTCTCCTTTTCAAGTTCTAAGGCGGCAACTTTTTCTTCTAATTGTCTTACTTATCATGATCATTTTTTAGCAATGTATTTTCCATATTAGCTACTCTTTCTTCCAGAACTTCCTTTTTAGAAACCTTTTTCTTATACTCAACTTCAAGAGACATAATCTTGGTTTCCAAAATAATTATGATTCCCCAAACTTTTTTGTATAGTTGTAGAACGAGGTCAAATCCCTAGAGAACTAAATACTAGTTTCTTAATTTTAAGTAATAAAATTAAAAAGGGGGTTTTGTTTAAGTAACTGATTAATTAAAATTAATAAGAAATCAAATTAAATAAACTAAATATAAAAGTGAAGGAAGTCAAGATTACCAAGCTCTAATTCAAGGGAAAGATCTCATCTAATTGTAACATTGATCATTAGTCTAAAAAGAATATTTTCATGATTAAAACAGTTAGTCTGAAACATATTAGGATAGTCGTAATAAGTATCAAATTTTCCTAATTTAATTGGTTCAAACCCAGTATCCAAACCAAAACCTTTCATCCATTGATTGGGTGTGATAACATTCCATATCAAATAAATGATAGCACTAAGCTTAGTGAAAAAGACTAAACCTAAATTAAACAATCGAGATAGCTACAATTATTCAATTTAGTTTTCTTATTTATCATAAGTTAAATATTGAAATTCATAAATAACCTATTTGCTACTTGTACCAATCCTTCATGACAATTACGGATCATTGAATTCTTGGATAGCGATAAAATAATCAATATTAAATTAAATTATCATCTTAATCAAATATTAATCATTTATGAAATATGAGAACTCAAAGCAAGAAATACTTGAATTAAAACATGAATAAAAGTTAAGAACAAAAAACTTCAAAAGGTTATAACTAGAATATCGAATCCCCTTAAATTAGAACAGTGAGTTTAGCCATACATGGCTTTTTCTCTAATAACAAAAATAGAAAAAAGATAAAGGATTGCGAAAAATGTAAGAAGAGATAACCCATTTCTGTAGTGAGGAACGTCCCTTTTATAGGGTTTTCTGATCTAATCTTAATATAATTCTAACTTTCAAAGATGTCTATCTAAAACAAATTCAAATTCAAATTCAAATTCCTACATGATAGGAATAAGAGAAGTCTCTCAGTTAAACTCCAACTCTTCAAGTGATCAGCCTTATCCATGACAACAATCTCTTCACTTCATCCAAAATTCATAATTATCATCAATAGAGTCCTAATTTAATGCAATCTCCACTTTTTATCTCCTAAAACAAAACAAACATTAATTTTCAAATTTAAGCACCAAAATAAATCGAAAAAAGGAGATAATATAAAATAATATAGTAAGATAAGATCTTATTAAATTCCCCCACACCAGACTTTTACTTGTCCTCAAGCATACATCAATTCAATATCTTAATCATCTTCATATTATCCAGAAATATCCAAAAGCTAATTCACATTTAAGGGCTAAGATACAATAACAATCGAGAGAATAAGCACTCATAGGACACATTGTTAAAACATAACATCTCATCAATTTCATCAAATCAAATGAACAAGACTTAACACTCTCACAAGGATTTCACTCTATACGCTCAAAGTATTTAGGGTTCATTAAGCTCTCAAATCAAAACATAACAAGTTATTTCACAAGCTTGCTCAAGAATCATATCTCCACCACTAAACAAAATGAACTTAATGCATAAATCAAAGGGACTTTATAAGGGTTGTAATGTGGCTTAGGTAAGGTATGACAAGAAGAAGCTTTTTATCTAAATAAATTGAAGTGGATCATACAAACTTATCCACACAAGTTTCAACTTAAATCAAAATTCACTTGATTCAAATAGCATCTCTTTCAATCACTTTTTCTTTTTTCCCCTTTTTCTTTTTTTTTCTTGTTTCTTGTTTCTTGTTTTCTTTTTTTGTTTTTCTTCTTTTTTTAAAACAAAAATATCAAAGAGGAGATTTTGTTGTTTATATATATACTTCTCCTCCATTCTATAAAAAATCAAAACAATGCGACTCGAATCATCTTATTTAATTTTAACAAAAAAAGTCAAAATCCTATGCAAATAAACTGATACAATTCCTTCAATTTAGGGGTTCAAAATCGTTATAGATATCAATAACAAAAAGGATAAATTTGGCTTGTAACAAGGTTATTATGCAGGAAAAGTAAGGGTAGGCTCAATTGTTTTTCTAGGGATAAAATTTAAGGTAGGGTTGTTTAGGTCAAAAATGGTTATCCTAAATACCCTCATCATCTTTATACAAATTCATCAGAATGTGGTCTTAACATATATTCAAAAGCAAGATCTAGCATAAACAAGCTATGTTTGATAACGCACAACAAAAATATATGTATGAGCATATATATGGTGAATGCTCTTAAGCTCAAAGCTCACGTAGGTATCAAAAATGCATCAAGTCTTTCACACTTTTCATTCAACAAAATCAATGAGATACTTGAAATAATTCAATGAAAACACTAATCATGCTTGTCTCTCTCATGCATTAGATCTTAAATCGAAAATGTATCCTAACTTAAGGATTATTTATAAACAACAATCAGAAAATTATGAAGCTATCATGAGGAATAATTAATATATGAATCAACATATCATGAGTCTAAGCACAAATCACGATGTTCATCTTAATAAAAACATTCACTCCCCCATACCTAAATCATAAATTGTCCTTAATGTATGCATAAGATACTCACATTTTAATAAAATAATCCAACAAAATAAATAATAGAGGACTCCTCTAAATTGTGAGCATCAGAACATTACCCGCACACGCTTCTTTTTGGAATTGATTTCAGAGTCTGTAGTAGATTTTTCATTTGCTATGATCTTGGTGTTAGCTTTAGAATGTCCCATAATATGTCATTATTGGCCACGTGAATTTTCTGCTTCTATCTTGTTGGCTTGGTGTTATGCGTTGATGGAGGAGTGTTGTTTGCATTGTGGGTTGACTGGGTGTTTATAAAATTAAAAAAAACACAGTTGTGCTATGCTTCAAGGGGGATTTATGGAAGCAAAACATAGGTGTGCTTTGCGTGGGCGGAGTGGCGTTGGTTGAGTGAGGAGGCTGGGTCTACGTTGTTGAGCATTGTTGCTGAATATGTAGTAGAGCAACTGGTGTGTTGGCGGTCTGTAAGGTGGATGCTAGGTTGTGTCACTATGGTGTGGTCTGGGTGTGCGTTGGTTGTGTGGGTGTAATGCTAAGTTGTGGCATGGGTGAGGAGAGAGGTGGCTGGTCTGTATGAGATGTTAGTGATGTAGCTTGGCTAATGTTTTGAAGTTTCCTGCAAAAACCAAAAAATGATTAGTTTTTTATTTTAAAACAATAATTAAGTAAATAACACAATTAATTAAATGAGAGATTAAAATTTTTAAGTATTTTATATTTTAATTTTTAAAATTTCTAGAACATTAAATCACATAAGACGAGAACTCGCCTTATGAGATTTAGTAGTCTGGAATGCCAAATCACTAAATTACACAAGGCGAGATCTCACTTTATGAAATCTAGTAAACTGGAATTTTAAGGTCTACACTCCAGAACACTAAATCACATAAGGTGAGATCTCGCCTTATGAGATTTAGTAGTGTGGAATTTTAAGACCTCTTCTTTTAAAACCAATAAATTATGTTTCAAAAGCAAATAAATGCAAGCTATATAGAACTAAAACAAAATAAAATAAAACTATAATATTTTGGGTTGCTTCCTAAAAAGTGCAATTGTTTAACGTCATTATGATCAACCTGGCTTTTTTCTCTCCAACTTTTACGTGATTGCAGTTTTGTATTCCTTAAGTAGTGTTACTAGTCATTCCTCTTGCTCTTTAGTCAACCTTTTTGAAATAAATGTAAGTAATGACTTTCTATCACCTAAAAAGACATACTTTAGGTGATCAAATAATCCATTCAATTCTATCTTCGAAACCTATAAAGCAGAAGGTAAGATTTTCTTGTGAGTTATAGTAAGTTCATCATTCAAAGTTTTCAAATCTATTAACATTGCTAACAATGGTTCTACAACTTCACAAGTTTCATCGACTTGCTTATTCACTTCCGATTTAGCTTTAAGTTCCAACTCATCTTCATCACTTTCTTCCTTAAGCATATCCTTCACAAATGATTCCACAATATCCATATGATAGACGGATTGAAAATCATTCGGGTGCTTCATTGCTTTAAAAAAATTAAAGTTCACTATCTCTCCATCAAATTCAACGGAAAGAGTACCCTTATCCACATCGATTTTCGTCTTGGTCATCTTCATAAATGACCTACCCAACAAAATCAAAGCTAAATGTTCAACATAATCTCCATCCATTTTCAAGATGTAAAAATCCACTGGAAATACCAAACCATTAACTTGGACTAAAACATCTTCTATAATACCAATAGGACGCATATACGAACAATTAGCTAGTTGAATAATCACATTAGTTTCTTGCAAAGAATTCAGATTTAATGCTCGATAAATTGAATATGGCATGACATTAATAGATATACCTAAGTTTGGCATGGCACGCTCAATTTTCATATTACCAATAACACATGGAAGTATAAACATACCTGGATCTTTGCATTTTTTTGGTAATTTCCTATTTATCATAGTTGATACATTTTCACCCAAAGTTATTCTCTGCTTGTCCTTCAACTTCCTTTTATTTGGGTGCAGCTCATTCAAGAATTTTACATATTTCAGAACTTGCTTGATGGCTTCAAGAAGCGGTATATTTATTTCAACCTTTTAAAAGGTTTATAAAATCTCTCTTTCATGTTCACCTTCTTTTAGTTTAGCCAACCTTCTAGGAAAAGAAGGCACACGTCCATTAATTGATATCGATGAAGATAAATCATTTCTTACCTTTATTGATTCTTGAGTTGGAAGTTCCTCCTTCTTTTCTCCATCATCGTGCTTTTCTAACTTCATTGGTAAAGAAGTTCCAGACTGAATTTCCTTTCTACTTCTCAAAGTCATTGCACTCACATTCTCCTTAGGATTCACCACCGTTTGGAAAGGTAACTTTTTGATGCTTATTCTTCCAATTTACTTACCGAGGTATCTAATTGAGTGATTTGATTTCCTGAGTCTTGAATGCTTGCCCTTGTTTCCTGTTAAAATTGTTAAGTATTATTAGCAAGTGCCTTAACAATTTCATCTAAATAAATACCTGAATTTGAAGATTGAGGTTAAGCATATATAGGGGTTTGAGGTTCTTTAAAATTATGAGATTGATATCGTTGTTACCCTCATTGATTTCCATAGCTCAAGTTTAGATGTTCCCTCCATCCTAGATTGTAGTGATTAGAATATAGGTCATACTTTGTTGAGGTTGACTAAGAAAGCCCCTTATTGTGTTAGCTTCTCGAAGAGAGTCTTGTTGCAATGTAGGGCACATATGCATAGAATGTCTAAAGAATAAGCATAGTCCGCACACTCTTGTCGATTCTAATTGACCTATAGCTATTTGATGAACTAGATTAATTAAATTAGAAATTTTATCCTCAAGGTACATGTTACATATCTCATTCACACGCTTAATAGCTTCATCCATCCTTGTCCCAAATTGTTGAGAATTTTCGGCCATAATTGATATAAACTATCTTGCCACCTCAGGTGTTTGGCTTACCAGAGTTTCTCCATTAGCTGCATTGACTAGACTTCGATCCATTGGCAATAGTCCTTTATAAAAATATTGAATCAAGAGTTGGTTAGGAATCTGATAATGTGGACAGCTAGCACATAGCTCCTTAAACCTTTCCCAATATTCATATAATGTTTCTCTTATAATTTATCTTATCCCACATATCTCCTTTCTAATATTCGATGCTCTTGATACAGGAAAGAACTTCTCCATAAATATTCTTTTCATCTCGTTCCATGTTGTTACTGAGCTAGTGGAAGATAATATAGCCAATCATTTGCCTTATCTTTTAATGAGAATGGAAAGGCCCTGAGATTAATTTGTTCTTCTGTCACCCCTATGGTTTCATTCTAGAACAGACAACATAAAATTCCTTCAGGTGTTTATGCAGATCTTCACTTGCAAAACCACAAAAAATAGGCAGTAAGTGAATCAAACCAAAATTTAATTCGAAATCTACCTCAACATCTGGATATTGAATGCATAACGGTTGTTGATTCAAATTCGGTGCTGCTAACTCCTGCAACGTTCTCCAGTTAAAATTTACCATCTTTGCGTCCTCTTTTTGAAAATTAAACTCTTCACCAATTATTAGATCTACTTCAACTTTCATGTCTAGTGTTGGACCCCGTTTCCGGAGTCTAACTCCTGCTTGCTTTGATACCACAACTGTTAGACCCTATTTTCGAAGTCCAACTCGCATGCAGAATATCTTAATACGTGAACTTATTTCCATCACCTTGACCATTATCGGATTATCTTCTCTTTTCCGATACCACAACTGTCGAATACTATTCATCACCCATACTTGCCTTCAACCACTCCCCTTTTTGATCAGCTCCGCTCTTCGACTATCCATTTATGCATTTCAACTCGAATACCTCAAGGAACAGCGTTGGCGAGTCCACACTTTAAATATATACGTGCTTCGGGTTGTCGCTATAACTTTTGCTATAGACATCCAATTTAGGGTTTCTTTAGATAGTTTGAAAGAGGATTTCAAGAACTACAACTTTCA
>JAOQMS010044405.1:0-10392 GCA_027563885.1 Erythroxylum longipes | reverse complement strand
TCTGAAATTTTTGTTCTTTAATAATTTATTTTTATGTCTATGCTCATTCTACGATCCCCCCCCCCCCACGTATTTTTCCGGGGTCAACCTTTATTGAAATTTCTTATGATCTACCTCTGATTTTGTTCAGAGGTAGGTTAAATGAGTTTGCTTTGTTTAAGTTTGACCAGGTGGGGAATTCCTCCCTCGTGGTACACGCGTCCAGATGTCACGTAGGACGTCGGGCCCGTGACTCGCCTGGGTGGGGTTTGAGCAATTTGGGTTTTGAAATTTAATGTTATTCACAAATGAAAAACATAATAATGTTTTTAGATTATACAAGGAATGATTATGCGAGCTAATTCCTGAGAAAGCAGAGGATGATATTAATAAAGAAGTTATAGGACACTTTCCTCGATTGTTCGAGAAATATATAAGTTTTCACTTATAATTATTGAATTGATTGAATTATAAAATTAAAGTGTTCAAATGACATTATAATATTTAATATGATAATTTCTTTTATGTAGGCCTTATAAAATCAAATAGAGAATAAGTTTATACGTGATCTTATGAAAGGAACTTTACGAACTGTTAAATTGTATCCGATGTATTTCGTTAATGGATACAAATATCATAGTCATAGCATGACAATAGTAAATAATGGAGTTTGCATATAGGGAGAATTAATAGATTACTATGGTAAAATTATTAAGACACTTGAAATTGAGTACCCTACATTGCCAATAAAGCAAAGTGTAATATTTAAGTGTGATTGGTTTAATCTAACTTCTAATGTTGGTACAAAAGTGCATAACTGATACAATCTAGTTAAAATTAACTAGCGAAGAAGGTTTAGACAATTTGAACTTTTCGTGTTGGCGATACAAGTGATCCAAGTGTATTATTTCCCTTTTCCTAGCTTACGACGAGATAAGTTAGATTGGTTGGCCGTTTGCAAAGTTAAACCTATAGGTGTTTTTGAATCATATAGAAAAGGAGGAGCAGATAATTGAAAGCGAAGCATTTCAGGAAGATGTTTATGAAATAAATGCATCTGTTACATATGACGAGAATAAACCTTTGAACGATCCAAATAATGAATATATTGAAATTTCATCTAGAGAGGATGAGGAGAGTGGCAGATCTAAAAAGGAGCCTGAGTTTGATTCTAATTCTTCAAAAAAAGAAGATGATGACTTTGATTTACAATTAAATTCTAATAGCGATTAATTTGTGTTTTTAACAGAATATTGTATTCAATAAATCAATTATTGAATCAATAATATATTGTTATATATTGAATTGAAATATGTAGTAACCTCTAGCTACTACACATGCAGATGAGGCATCACCTTCTGTACCTGTTGTTACACCATCCAATAGTTTTATACCATCGACCACCCCTATACAGACAGAGATATCAGGGGTAAATGTTGCAAATAAAGGAGGTGGCCCCTAGCCGGGAGCTGAGGGAGTTGTTGGAAGAACTAACATCACAATTATCAACAATCTTTAAGTGAAAATACATAAAACACCATATGTTTAAAATTAAGTTATTAGTTTAAATTTAAAATTGATATAAATTGTTTTATATTAGGTTGATTTTATCTGGACCATGCTTAAGAAAAATGACATCCAAGTCCAAGGAGAAGATTGATCTTGAGGGTTATATATGGAAAATATCTCTCAAGCGACAAAGGATTTTTATTATCAGGAGTTTGAGGTACAAAAATATATTTTTTGTATTTTTTAATTAATTTTTATACATTAATTAGATAAATATTGTAGGTTATAAGTACTAATCGCATATTTTTCCTTTTTTCAGAAAGATTTTTTTGGGATTCTGAATTTGACAGTTATTTATAAAGTATAGGAGAGACGAGATCATACACATTACAAACTTTGTTGGTGCAATACATAAGATTGGTATACGACCTCCTTATATTTGTTAAGAAATATGGAGTCGTTGGCAGCAGTATTAGACATCACCCAAGGTAATGTCAATTTCATAGCGTAATTTTACCAACAGGTATGGAGGACTGGGGGGGGAGATTCTTCTCGTATACACTAAAGGATCTATTACCCACCATGAGCATGCAAAGAGACTTGTAAGTATCTGTTCATACTTTGCACTTATATTCTGATTTTTTTTAGTTTAATGTATTTCAATTTAATTTGATGTGTGAATTTTAGAATGAAAATATATGTATTATAGAGAATGATAATGTTATAAAAGATGATGCCATATATGGCTATGTTATTGAGTTACTTTCTTTGTTTAAAAGGGGTTAAATATCATAAAATAGAGGAAATTTTGCCGAAATTTTTGTAAATTGTAATTCAATTATAACATTTTATTCTAATGTAGAAAAAGTCAATGGGTAGGAAGCCTATACCTGTTAGCTCTTTTTGTACACTCACACCAAGAAGCATGACAGTGTGACCTTTGTCAACACCATATGTTGATAACCAAATGTATGTGAAATTTATGCTTTAATATTAATGCTTAATAATTATCACTTATTAAGATAAACGTTGCCTTCTAATAGAGCTAAATACAAGAAAACATTCAACGACAGTCTCAATAGCCTGAAGAAGTTGATGAGAGTCAAATATATCTTCGTGCAGAGGGTGATAGGGATTGTCCTGGAAGGATCTTTGGCTTAGGTTCATTTGCGAACACATGTTATTCGCAATCCTCGACATCCAATACAACGACATCTAATAGGCGATCCACATCCAATAAAGTCCATGAGGTTTGGAGTACAGTACAGGCATTACCAACTATTGCAGCAGTCGATGAAGAACTTACCTCAACTTTATAATGAGATAGATGAGTTGAAGGGAAAGGGTAACACTTTATCGCAACATTCAGAGCATCCATATTCACCAAATGAATAGCGTAGTTGTAGTCATTTTCTATGAATTAAACATTTATTGTTGTAGATAATAAATTTTTATTATCAATTAAGATAATTTTTACTTTATGTCATCAATCAACTTTCTATTTTAAGAAATTAAATGTAGAAACAAATCAAAATGTTATCAACAGATAATCGATAACTGTATGAATTATACATCAATCATAAAATTATCAAATAAAATTCAATGTAGGGAAAATATTAAAACAACAACATCAATAAATTTATCGAATGAAAAACAAAATCCGTTGATAAAATGCACTGAACTTACCGACGGAACACCAAAATCTGTGGTAAAAGGGAGTGAATCTACCGATGGACAATAAGATCCATTGGTAAAGTTAGTCATGAAATTATCGATGGATTTGAGAAATCCGTCAGTAAGGTTATCGATAGACCAGCCTTATCTGTCGCTACATTTACTGACCGAGACAACCTTCCGTCTCTAAATTTACCGATAGCACAAATATTACCATCGTTAAATATAGCGACATAACAGAAAATATCCGTCGGTAACCTATCCTGACCTGAATCCTAAAATTTTTAAATAAAATGATTTCGTCTATAATTTTTAAAATAAAAATATATTTAAATCATGCTGGATTGAGCTCGAACCGACCAAGTTCAATCGCCCTTGACCTCAATCCTAAACCCTTTGGCCCAATTGGGCTTTGAGGTCGAGCCTCAACTTAGGCCCACATTTCATTACCATCTCTAATTAATTTTGTCACTGTAAATGTGAATAGATATAGGTAAGAGATTAAGCTATACTAATCGAATATTAAATATAATTTTACAAAATAAAAAAATCAAGAGCTTCGTTTAGTAAAAATTGAGAATATTGATTTAAAAATAAAATTATCAAATTTATATAACACTCCTCTTTTACTTAAAAATTTTAAATTTGTTAATATTTGTATAATTATTTGTAGTTTATCCACAATAAGTAGGTTAAATCCTCTTTAGAATTAAGATTTGATCTTCAATGAATGTAATTGCTTCGTTCTGATATAAGGAAGATTGGTACATGGACGGTTCAATGGAAATCAATGTCAACAACCCCTAATCGAAAACCTAAAGGAATAAAAGCATTACTTGTCGTTAGGATTTTAAGACAATTGACATTTCAAGGAAGCCGAGTGCCATTTTTCTGCATTTATACAAAGTTTGCATTTCAGGAAGGTTTTATTTCAGCTAGTGTTTTTATATTATTATTATTATGATGATGATGATGATGATGATGATGTAATGAACCATACAAGAAAAGGAAAACTTGTAGAGAAGCATAATTTCTTTCTTTATGGAAGATTACATATGATCACTATCCTTTCAACTAATCTGGCCATTATAGGTAGGAAGTAGAGCATGTAATGTAAGAATGTTCTTGTGTTGCTTTCATGTTAAAAAGGGCAATTCAATACGTTAATTGGAGTGCCATGAAAGGCGAAATAGACAATCTACAAACTCATCAAAAATAACCATGCAAGAGTCCCTCTGGTATGCTTGGGGAAGTTGACTTTGTTTTAGACCCTCAATGAAAGGGACGACAAGAAGGAAAGGAAACAAATTAGTCAATTAGAATGGTTTTTCTTGACAAGCAAAGAAGACTACAGGACAACAATATAACTATTTAAAATATAGCGTTCCCTACTATTTCTAATATTTTAAAATATAAATATAAATATATTTTATAATATTACATTATAAAATGTATATATAGTCAAATAATTAGAAATAAATAAAACAAATTTACTAATTTGAATCATTTTTCGAAGAAATAACATGTGAAATTAAATTTCTAATTTTTTGATTATGTATACATTTATGTATAAGCCAAATCAGTATACTAGTTTTGATTATTTCTAATTGTTTAATTATGTACACATTTATGTAGGAGGCAAATCAGTTAGCCCTGTTTGGAACCAATTTCAAACATCATCCTAAAGCTCTCTTGTTTGGTCCACCAGGCAATACTCTAATTCAATTCTTAGAACACTGACAATAAATTAATAATAAAATAACAAATTAGGCAACTGAAATATCGTAATAAGCTCATAACACGAAGCTAGCTAATGTGATTCTTTAAATGGTCACTGTTAAATATTTAAATCTCCATAGGTCCCACAATTGTTTTATTAGATTATTGAGGTTTTAAATCTTTGTGGCCAATAATATTCTATTATCAAAACCTTTCATCTCCTGGAATTCTTCTTCCTATTTCGAGCATAGAGCTCATCATCATTGTCTGGTTCATAATTTAGACATTTTTCACAGTTTGGGTTGCACATGGATCTACTTTCCACACAAAATGTCCACAATGATGCAAAGCATCAAAGGTCGAATTTGGAAAATTCATATCCACAATATAGTTATACAAACTATAGATCATATGATGATGAAAAGTGGCCCTAATGGCTGTAGGATCTTCTTCTGCTCTAGTAATCTAGATCTGGACCTGGAGTCTCTCAAATAAGGTGGGATCATCCAACCTGGTATTCAAATCAGGGGCAATAGTAGGGATAACACTTCCATTATTGAGGGTTGTCAACAGAGTATCGAGTAGTGCATTTTGGTACTTAGTGTAAGCAGTGTTAAGAATAGATATCCTGGCTATAACAAGAATTCCTTTTCTTCTATACAGGTTGAGAAGAAGGCGAATAGGACCAATATACAAATGTATATGATTATGCTCTTTCCAAAGAGAGATGAGTTCAGAGTTGCAATTTCTAACTTCACATATTGTTCTGCGGTGGTAGCTTTTAAACCACACTGCTCTAGGCTGGCACTTTGGATGATTTCTTTGACCTATGGGCAATATGTAGAGAGAATAGTCCTTATACTTCTTACCGAAGAATGGTCATGAGAGTGTATACTGTAGGGACTGAAAAAAGGCAATGAAGTATAAAAAATATAGCTTTCTGCAGGAAGATGGGTAATTTCTACAAGGTGTTCAATTTTATTAAAAAGAGTACTTTTAACATTAGAAAGGAGATAGGCAATAGAGAGAGTTGAAGAAAGATGACCAAGGTCACTAGGTAAAGAGTCACCCATGGCTGAAGGAAACTCCTTACTCACACTCATCTGAAATAACATAATCATAGTTAATAACACTAATGGCTCTGATATCACACATGTAACACTTGGTCAGAGGGCACACGGGGATAACATTACCAAAGGTACATGACGTTGTTACCACATGAATTGAGAAAGGCTCTTCTTACTATAACTTATGGGCTCATGGAATATTTCACTGATAAGCTTCAATGAAGTTGCATCATGAGTTTCTAGCCTATATACCGATTAAGTGATTTATAAAATAGGTTCTATAAGAGATAAAAGATAAACAAAGATTGACTATAGTCTATATTTTAGATATGTTAGCTAAGATGCAAGCCCTTCTCCTCTTTATGAGCATTAACTCTCAAGGCCTGCCTTTTAGAAATCTAAACTGATCAATCTTTTCTTGTATAACTTAGACCTCAAACAGGATCTATAATACATGACTTTCTGATACATAGGATCCTTATGAAGAGGCAAGTGTAGAGCATAGTTGTCTTTCATTGTGATTGTGGCTATATTATTCAAGAATTAAGTTTTCAGAAGAGAGAGAAAATAGAAAGAAGTTATAGAATAAAACACACAGAATTTTTATTGATTTTTTTTGCTTTTGATTACAATGAAGGAGAAGCCTTGCTTTTATGAACTAAGCAAGAAGGATAGAGACAAACAACTTTTTATGAAAAGATTCCCATAGTACAATAATGGATTCTAGGATGGAAAAGTAAATAATAAAAAGAAGATTTATTGTGAGACAATATTCCTAAGAGATAAGAAGGAATCTTTTTAACAAAGAGGTGTAGAAAGTGATTTAGGTCTACCAATATCATTGTCGGAGTCAGATGTGTCTTCTACCATGCCATCAATGGTTTTGATGAATTGGGTTATTTCTGATTCACTCAAAATAGGAGGCCAAGGGTCCTGTACATCTTCGAAGTAGTTAGAAAGGTTGGGCCTATTGCTGTTGTTAGGCTTTTGGACTATAGAACTTTCCCCAATTTCGAAATTTCTTCGAGATTCAAAGCCTAGAGGATATAGGACTTCACTAGCCATAATGTTGAAACCCATAGTAGAAACTTGGTCCATAGAGGTCCAATATCGATCAGAAGGAGAAATGGTTTTTGGTAGAGCAAAATCATCTAGGTAGGGCCCAGAAAGGTACATGTTATAGGCTTGGTGGTCTTTGGGTAATGGTTCAGATGATCTAGAAAAAAAGTAAATACCTCTCAATAGATCTTTGTGTTACTTGGTCCAATTTGTGATAGTGCGCCAATTTTGGAAATGGTTAACAATGCAGATATAACCATGTCCAGTAAGACTATATAGATGGTGAATGATAAAAATAGAATGGGCCTTCTGTTCAAAGAGAGGAATAGCCTATAATATATGTTTGTTCAAGATCTGGCCAAGTTGAAGATGTCACCTTTGTAATGGTTAGAACCACTTTAAAAATTTCCATAGAAGTGAGTCGACATTGGCTAAGTTTAAAAGGTATTGATAAACAAGCAGTGGTGAAAGAAAAATTGGGCAAGCATAGAGGGCAGATAAAACTTAGAGATGCCACATGGATGGTTCAGAAAGGGAATCATAAAGATGATAAACAATTTGATAAAGAGTTTCTGTGTCAAAATAATGAGGACGTGTAGGAATGTTTAGAGTTATAAGGATAATGTGGAGATAGTAGAACAAGATTAGAATAAGAGCAATGTCATCCATTGTCTTAGGGGATTCTTTATAATGGGTGGACAGGGCTTGTTATTCTTTGCATACAAAGGATACCCTATGATAGGAAGAAAGAGAGGGATTAAATGTTTAAGTAAAGGAGAGAGGAGCTAGCTTGGTTTTCCTAGCTAAGAGAGGAAATCAATAAGAATGTTGTGATGCCCTTTGATACGGCGAATGATGAATTTATATTAGGAAAAGATGTATGGTCAATTTCAATAAGAAAGTGATAAGGGCTAAGGTGGAGGTTGAATATTTTGATGCCGCTTTTTACGACCAAAATCTCTTTGTAGCTAGCATGTTAATGCTTTTCTGATTCTTTAAATTTGCCACTAGTATGATGATAGTAATGTCTTTTCTCATCAATATCATCAATTACGACAACACCTCAATAATGGTCACTTACATCTGTTTACAGAATGTGCTAACCTTTGTCCACATTTGGCTACGATTTTGTAATTCTCAATAATCTTATTAGAGTGTGAGGATTAAACACTGTGAGGGTTGTGAGACATTCGAGAACAAGTTTTATTGATCAAAGATTGTCATGTAAAGGAGTAGGCACAACTTGTGGATATGGATGCAACATACTCTTTCATGGCAAAAGAGATGGTGCATAAGTTATGGCTTAAGGTATCAAAGACCTCGACAAAGATAAAGACCCCTATGAGTAAGGCACAAATAGAGGTAGGAGTTGCTTACAACTTCCCAGTAATCATAGGGACTTGGCATACCAAGTTCAATTATATGGTCATAACACTCGAAGATTTCAAATTGATATTGGAGATTGATTTCTTAGAGACAGCAAAGGCAATGTTGTATCTAGGTTTGGAAGGTACAATGATCACAAAATTCCTTCTATGTTAACAGCTATAGATTTGGTACTGCAATAATGATGATACAATGATGGTAGCATATGTGTCAGCCATGAGCTTCAAGAAATGATTGAAGAAATATATAGAGACCTATTTCACAACCATATGGGAGATTGATGAAGCACACATGGTGGAAATTCCCAAAGCGATTGCAAATTTGTTGAGGGTTTTCAGGATGTGATGCCAATAGAGTTATCTAAGAATCTTCTCCCTTAGCTAGAGATCGATCATATAATCAATTCCTAGAGCTGTCCTACCTACATATGCCCTATACAAGATTTCCTCGTTGGAGTTGAGCGAGCTTTAAAAAAATTGATGAATTGTTGGAGGTAGGGTTTGTCCAACCTTCCAAAGCCCTACACAGTGCCCCAGTGCTGCTCTAGGAGAAGCAAGATGGAACATGTCAAATGTGCATGGACATAAGCCTTAAATAAGGTAACAGCGAAAAACAAATATAATGTTTTTTTAGTTCAAGATTTGATGGATAATCATCAAGGAATGCAATTTTCACAAAATTTAATCCTTCAAGGTAAGTATGTAACTTGGTATAGGTCATAGGAATTGTTACTTAAGTTGTTTGGATTGACTAATGCCTATATGACATTTTGTAACCTGATGAACAATATGTTACATGAATTCCTTGATTAGATTTTTATAGTGTATCTTGACGATATCACAGTGAATAACACTAATTTGGCAAAACATATGGAGCACTATAAGAAAATGCTTGAGTGGATGAGGCAAAACATACTTTACTTGAAATTAGAGAAGTGTGGTTTACACAGTTTTTTTTACACAGTTAGAGGTCAGATTCTTGGGTTGCATAATGAGTAAGGTCAGGTCATGATGGATCTAAATAAAGTGAAGGTGATAGTTAAGTGACAGATTCTCACGATAGTACAAGAGTTACGGACGTTTCTCAGACTAACAAACTACTATAGGTAGTTTATAATGAGGTATTCAAAGAAAGTGATGCCATTGACATATAAACGGAAGAAAAAGCAAAAGTAGTGGGTTTTCAAAGGTAGACAATATGCTGATTGTAGATCGATTCTCCAAATATGCGATCTTCTTGCTAACATTAACATCTTGTCTCTTGAATATCTTAGTAAAGTTGATCTCTAAGAAAGTGGTGAAATACTTCAGAGTCCCTACAAACAATGTGAGTGATCTAGATGCCAGATTTACAAGTTGATTTTGGACATCTCTTTTCAATGTGATAGGTTGTCATTTAAAGTTTCTAATTATAAATCACCCACAATTAGAGGGACAAATTGAGAGGATCAATGGTTTATTATAGGAATACTTAAGGCTTTATATAAGTGCATGTCAATGTAATTGGTTAAGTTTATTTAATACTACTCAATTTTGCTATAACTTGCACAGATCTTTTGCTACGAAAAAGAGTCCCTTTGAGATGGTCTTAGGATAATAATGTAACATCCCCTCACCAATAGGAAGGGTATAGTGGTAATTTGAAATGTTTAGGAGTGTTTATAGTGTATTAACATATTCATGCATTCATATATGCACATGAATAGCAAATAGAGAATTTTTGCACATGAAAATGTTTGTACATGCATCCATGACATATCCCGGTTTGATTGTGAATTACTGAGAATTTTGGAAAATGTGCTTTGTGTGATTTATGAAAAGAGTGTTTTTTTGTAAATTTTGAAATGGAGAGGATTATTAGGGTTTTCAAAATTTTAGAGAATTATAGGAATTTTTCGGGAAATTTTCGGAATTGTTTCCGGGCCCGGAAAATTTTCAAGTGACAGAATAGGGGTCTTCCGGTAGGGAAATTACTGTCCAATGGCACTGAAAATTTAGAC
>JAOQMS010044404.1:0-10396 GCA_027563885.1 Erythroxylum longipes | reverse complement strand
ACAACTCCCCTTCTTCTTTCTTTCTTTCATTAACAAGGAACCAAAAAGACCAAAATGCCCCTCCTTGCAAGACTTAGATTCTAACCTCTTTAGTGATCTTCCTAAAATACCCCTACAAGAACATGTTCTTTCAATTTTTAATTAACGCCATATGCTTTCTAATTTAATCTCAATTTCTCCTCTTAATCCTTCAATCTTTTAAAAAAAATTCTATACCCAAAAACATCATAATTAATACCTAATCACAACAAATTAATCAAAAATAAACCTCAAAAAGAATTTAGCCTAATCTCGTTAGTAAGAAAAGAATCGGAGTCCAATAATAATTCTGCAATTTCCCTGTGTAGAATTTGATATTTGCTTTAATGAATGGTTTTTTAATTACCTTAGAAAGGTTATTTTCTCCATATCCTAATTTTAGTAGCCATCCACCCCTCCTTTTGCTGCGTTAAGAAATCAACGTGTATCTTATGATGTCTGCATCTTATGTAGAAGCACCTAGTAATGCAAATAATTTTGCAATGCATTTAGTGGATAGGGATGATTTTTGTTTGTTTGTATTTGGAAGACCGAAATAAGTTGGAAAGTGGAGTGCCCTTTTTGTCTTCATTGTATCTTATGCTCCCTCTTTTGGTATTTTAACACTTCTTGTTATTATTTTCTAATTCACTAGAAGCTTGTTATTTTCCATTGTTTTCTTTTTTTTTTCTTTTTTTCTTCTTGATAAAGTTCCTTATCTTTTCTTATGCTTCATAATTGTCAAAGATGTGAGGGCCATGTGGGGTCACAAAACTGGTCGCTTGAAAGGATATGGCTTTGTTTCTTTCTACAATCAATAGGTTGCTACACTTTATAAGGTTAATAAGAGAGCTTTTGGTTACGAATCATATTTTTCTCTTGCCATGATGGACCGACATTACCATAGTGACATGTTACTCAAAAAAGCTATTAATTTGGCTAGCAAGTACATAATGGAGCTTCGATCTAGAATGGTCGTTGCATCACCAAACTTTGTGATTAAGATAGTTGATAAAGATGGAGCAAGGGAATATGCATGCGTGAATCCTAAGGATTGTTTTGTCATACGTCCATTTTCCTTTTTGGATGTTTAATTTACAAAAGACTTATGAATGCAATACTAATTTACCAGTTGGATACTGATTGGATTTATTATGTAGAAACAAAAAACTATCATTTGGCCTATTAATGTTATTATAATCACTTGAAGTAACTCACTAACCTATATTTTTCCTCTTCTACCGATACAAAACATGTCACCAACATATGGAAGAGAACAACCACACTTCTCATTACAAATACCAAGTACCAAATTGTCAAAATGGAACGATTGTTGTGCCTATCAATCAAAAATGCATTTTTAATTCACTACAACAAATAGAACATGTATCCACGAAAAGAAACGTCGTTAAACAATAACCAATTATCGCAAATACTAATTTGCGAAAAAAAACTCGTCACCCAAATTGTTGTTGAATCTCGGTAGCAAAACAACGTCCTCGACATTTTTCCAAAGTCGTCATTTTGACATAAATAATTTGCCAATCAAAAGTATAACCGACGAGAATAATTAACGTCGTATATAGTTTTGTGTAACGGTTCTGTTTCGTAGCTAAAAGTTTTTCCCTACTAAACTATATTCGTAGGTAAGTATTTTTAGTAATGATTTCAATTTGGTAGCATAATAGTTTTAGCTACTAATTATCTGTTGTAAGGAAATGTTTTTAGAGACATTTCTAGAAACATAGGTAAAAACATTTCGTGACGATTCTGATTTTGGTTGCTAATAGTTTTTTATGACGTTTTTAGTTTTGTAGCAAAATACTTTTAGCTAATAATATATGGTTGTAGCAAAATATTTTTAATGACGTTCTTGTATACGTAGTTAATGACTTTTTGTGACGACTTTATTTTGGTAGCTAATAGTATTTAGTGACAAATTTTAATTTTGAATTTAAATATTATTATAATTGTTAAAAACTAATTTATTTTAATTTATTACAATTTTTAAGATAGTTTGAAATATTAAAATTGTTTATTTTATAATTAATGTTAGTAACATAATTTTTAAATAATGATAAATTGAAATAAAACAAACATTAAAAATGGAATGTATTTTATTAAAAAAATAATTACAAGTCATACACAAACTAAGACTCCTCATCGTCGTCACTACTACTAACATATGTTGAGCCTAGTGTTTGTTTTACCCTCTTTTAAAGCTTATTAACTTCTTTTACATTACGATTTAACTTGTCTTTTATACATTGTAACTTATCTTCCGTACATTGTAATTTAGTCTTCAGTGCCTAGTTCTCCTTTTGAAGTGTTGTGACTTATGTTGGTCGTAACAAAGAGGCACCAACAGGCTTAAAGTCATACTCAAGACCTTTAATATAGCTCGATCGTGTACCAACGACATTGTTGCAAATGTCATCGACATTGGGTTGATTCCCCTCAGCCAATGACATCTGCAACAACTCCTGCATCTTATCCTACAATTTAAAGAAGAAAATCAAGTTAACGAAAAAAGTATTACTTACTATTACATAGAAAAATAAATTGTAATATAAATTTATTTGTACTTACATAATTATTGTGCCTCTTCAGGCGTCTATCCTTGACCTTCCTTGTAGTGTGTGTGCTTGTACAGTATGATCCTATCACACTCTTGCCCTTGGAGTTGTGTTTGACTCTATAATATAAATTTAAAAAATTATAACCAATTAGAATTTATTGTATTAAAAAATAGAATAATAAATTGAGAATGTTACACCTACAAATTCTTGTCGGACAACAACAAATGATTTTTGCTCTGTTGGTCTTAGCTTTCTTACACTTTTCCTAAATTAAGAGAAGTAGTTATAAGATGTATAAACATAATTAATCGAAGGAAATATGAAGAGAAAAAAAACAAACCTGAACCTTCGCTGAAGCCCAACAATCACACATTTCATTCCAATTTTCTTCATTCACCCGTTCCAGAACATGTCTCCTTGCCTCTTCATCGAAAGGGAAAGAATGATAATATTTATGAAGTCAATATCGATGATCCTTCACCCTTTGTTTCAACAATGAACTAACACTGCTTGAAACCTCAAGCATGTCGATATCAACGATATTGAGCTTCATCTGTGAAAAACAAGTATAAGTTAAGTTATTATTTTATTTAAGTAAAATCGCAATACATATAATGAAATGATTTGAAATATTACCAAAACTTTGTCCAAAGCATTTTGCAGCAAGTTGTCTTCCTTCAACTGCCTAATATGCTGAAGGCAAGGCAACTCATTCTGAACAACGACGCCTAACTCACTGGCTAATTTTGTAGCTTGGATCTTATCCACTAGGCACCGTTGTGTGGGGTCAATCATCACTAACAACTTCATATTCATTGTAACATTCATCCGTTGCAACTCAGCTCCTTTTGTCTTATCTCTACCTCGTTTTCTGATGTCAACATAATGAGAAAAAACACACTAAACATGTAATGAGAGCATAAATGTAAATATGTTTGGTTATCAATAACAGACCTAAAGATCCCTCATGACTACCAAACAATGTTGGTAAAGGTTGTTGCTGACTTTCATCATTCGATGATGCAATTGCTGGTTGTTCTGTGGGAGAAACTTCATCTGCCATTACCACCCTCTTTCCCTTGTTTCTAACAGGTGCCATTATAATGAACCTGTGTAAAACATCAACAACATAAGGAAATTCTCTTCATTTCAAATAACAAAAACAATTTATTTATAGAAATCCTCATGATCAAGATTTTTAAAATCAACATCTGCAAAAACATAAGTGAAACATTAAAAATATGTTTATAGTCATCGCAAATTAATATAACTAAAACATCAACAACATAAGACAATTATCTTATTAACATTTAAAACAATACAAACAATGAAACTTAAATTCAATCATCATAATCAAGATGAAGAAAATCATCATCATTAAGTACATTATTATTTGATTCTTCATCACTAATATATTCGAGTAAAGTATTGCCATTGTCATTGAAGTCATCCTGAGTATAGTCTTCATCTGTTTGTACAATAAGATGGGGTTGGACTTCATCCAGTTGAACTATGTTGGGCTCGACATCTCTCCTATGGAATGATGATATATCTGCATCTTCTGCTGGAATGCCTTCATTATTGATCTCCAATCCAATATCTTAATAGACTTCATCAGCACCCTCATCCAATTCACCAATATCCCTTTCACAAAAATCAAAGACATTCCTTTGTTGAAACTTTTGAACAACCTTCCAATTGCTACCCAACACAGTATCATTGACGTAGAAAACTTGTTTGGCTTGACTTGCAAGGACAAAAGGATCATTATCTACCATGTCTTACTAACATTTATGCTAGTAATATGGCCGTTCACTCTTATGTCAGTTAGATCAAACCATTTGCATTTAAGTAGAACAATGTTCTTATCCTTGATGTTATGCAACTCTATAATTTCATATATGACATCGTAGAAGTCAATGATTTCGTCGTCATGACATCCTTCAACGACAACCCCACTATTTTGACTTCTAACTTGACTATCTCAATCTTGTATTTGATATCGCACCCCATTAACAATGCAACTTGTGTATTTCTTCCCATAAATATGAGGCCCACATGCCAAACTATATAATGTTGTTATCGCTTCTTGCAAGTTACAGTTATGTAAATGTATCATCTGTACGACAAATTAAAAATAAATGAGGATAAGACATATTCTCATATTTTCATAATATGTAATTAATATGAAACTTACTCGATTTCTAAACCATGATACAAACTTCTACTTATGTCTTTCTTCAACATTAATGATCCCTTTGTTGCAAATTGTATCTTTGTGCTCTCTATTGAAAAAAAACACAGTAAGATCTCAAAGTTAATGAAGGAAATTGTAATATGATTGTTTGAATTAAAAGGAATATATGTACTCCATGTATTTACCAACGTTCTTGCAATTGTTCAAAATATACCAATAGGCAATTTCGAATTCATCTTTAGCTAACTTGATATATTTACCCACATCAAATGTCCTAAATTTTTGGGAGAAAATAGGCAACCTACCATCGTCATTAAAATCAAAGTTATGTTTTGGTCTATTAAATCTTGTCTCCACATCAGTTAAGTACATTGAACAAAAAGTCAAGCATTCATTTGCTAGATAAGCCTCTGCAATAGACCCCTCTAGTCGAGCTCTATTTCATACGTAATGCCTAAGAGAGCATAAATACCTGAACATAAACAGTTATAAACTTAGGAATTGTTACAAACAAATAACATAGGAAAAACTTGTTGAATTTAATATGAATTACCTTTCAATCGGAAACATCCATCGAAATTGAACCGACCCATTAAGTTTTGTTTCGTATGGAAACTCAATTGCTAAATGAACCATAACATAAAAAACTATGGGGGGAATAATAGTTCAAGCTTACATAGAATCAATGCTATGTCTTTCTCCAATTTATCAAGCTCTTCAACTTTAAGTGTCTTGCAATATAATTGCTTAAAAAAACTCTCCCACTTGACCCAAAGTAACGGACATATCCTTCGGCAAACACCTATATATTCCAATAGGAAGTAGTTATGACAATCATGACTTTTCAACCTTGACACTTTTCCCTCTTTAACATTCACACAACAACCTATATTAGATGCATACCCATCAGGAAATTTGACTGATTGGAGGAACTGATAGAATGATTATTTCTCACTTTTTGATATTTTGTAAAAGCGGTGGGAATAAAGTATGAACCATCATCTGTTCTTCTCAAATGCAAATCTTTTCTAATATTCATGTCTTCTAAGTCTAGTCTAGCCTTAATAATGTCTTTGGATTTCCCATCAATTCCCATGACAGTCCTTAAAATGGCCTCACAAATGTTTTTCTCAATATGCATAACATCAAGATTGTGCCTCAATAGTAATTCCTTCCAATATGGCAAGTTGAAAAATATGTTTTTTTTAGTCCAATTCAGTTCAATACCATTTCTCTTACTCTTTTTATTACTTAGGTGTTTGCTAGGTGTAATGTCACCCAAATGTGACAGCTAGTAAACAATATCATCACCCGACAACTGCAGCAGAGCTTCACCTAACTCAATTGTGCCATTAAACTGTTTAATTCTTCTCCATCTATGCCCATGTTCCAAATAACGACGCTGACCTATATAACATATTTTACTTCGTATCCTTTTTTAATATGTTTGATGATTACAGATAAGACAACCATATAACCTTTAGTGCTTCACCCTCCCCATAAGCTAGGAAATCATTTATAGTCCACAATATAACAGCATGCATTGTAAATTTGTTGCCTTTAACAACATCAAAAGTTTGTAATCCATATTCCTATAAATCGTTTAAGTCATCAATTAATGGTTACCAGTAAACATCGATGTCCTTACCAGGAGTAGTAGGTCCTAGAATAAGCAAAGATAACAACATAAAAGGCTCTTTCATACACTTCCATGAAGGTAAATTATATAGGACTAGAATCACCGGCCACATGCTATATGAATTACTCATATTATTGAAAAGATTAAATCCATCTAAGGCTAATCCAAATCGAACATTACGACAATCTTGTCCAAACTATGGGAACTTTCTATCAATCTCTTTCCATGCCGTTGAGTCTGCTGGATGATACACAATGTTATCATCAATGCGTTTCTCTTTATGCCACCTCATATCTATAGTTGTTTTTGTTGACATAAACAACCTTTGTAATAGTGGTTTAATAAGAAAGTATCGAAGGATTTTCATCTGTATCTTTTTCCCTCTCCCATCATCCACCTGCCACCTTGATTTACCATAAATAGGACACTCCTAAAGTTCTTTACTTTCCTTCTAGTAAAGAAAACAGTCACACTTACAAGCATGAATTGAAATATATTCCAATCTAAGGTCCCTTAACATTTTCTTAGCATCATGTAAGATTTTTGTAACTTATGTCCCATAGGTAATGCATTATTTAGTAAGTTAATTAACATGTCAAACGACTTGTCACTCCATTTATTATAAACCTTCAAATGCAACAACTTCACAACAAATGAGAGTTGGGAAAACTTAGAGCACCCCAGATATAATTGTTCTTGAGCAACTTTCAATAACTTCCCAAAATTATCTTCTATCATACTACCAATTATGTTAGGCATTCTTGTTTCATTCATAGTCTCTATATAATTCTGACAATCGTCTAACATCTCATCAATCCCATCATCACCATCATCATTCACGTCACAATCACCAACATCATTATTGTAACTGTCATCATAAGATGTACCGACACTTCTACTACAACTTGCTTCCTTACGTTCACTATGATAAAGCCATGGACTATAGAATTTGTCTATTACTCAGATGAGAAAGTGATTATAAACCATATTTTGAATTTGGAAGTCCACATTTAAGCAATCAATGCATGGACAATGAATACTACACCCATTTCATCTTTTACAAATTACATGTAACTCTTAACTCCTTCTACGTATTCAATTAACCATTTTCGATGAGACATCCAACTCTTATCTATTTAGCTATACAATACAAAAAGATAACAAAGTTATAACATGCATTTTTCATTTTATATTATGTTAAAAAAACCTATGTTTAATATTACATGTAGTCAACAACATTGTATTAATTCTTACGCACCAATTAAGTACACAATATACAACAAAATGAAATAGCAATCGATATATAAAACAATAAAGGTTACTACTAATTCGCATACCTGAAGATGTATAGTTGTATACAGTTGACTTGAGTTGTTTATGTTGTTGGAATAGAATAGGACACTCTGATACAAATTTACAAAGATAGAAAGAATAAAGGGATTAAAACTGAAACAATTTTCTTGGTTTTGGACTAAATGTAGTGAGTAGGGAAAAATGTACCTGAGGATGTCACACAAATTATGCGGTTTTTGGCTCCAAGCAAAAATAGGAACACAAAATCTACAAAATAGACAAAGGATTTGGTGAACAACAAAATCTATTATAAATAAATTGAAAACTATGAATTAAAGGTTAAACGACCTAAAATCATATTTAATATGTATAGACATTATAATGAAATAATTTATAAATATCTAAATTGCACACAAAGAAAGAAGATTAGGATATGCCAATAATTAAGACATGGAAGAAAGAAGGTAAAGAATTTCATTGTCGACCCACCTTAGGCACTTGTATAAGGCAAAAGTTGTCTCTTTTATGTTACCTAATTAATATGGGCAGTCTAACTTTTTGTACATAAGATTTGTATTATTTTGGTAAGGTGGTAGTGTTTTTTATAATAAAATTGATATTTTTTTTGGAAAATAAAGAATTGCATTAGCGGCCACAATGAAGCTTTCTAAGGTTCTTGTTAGCTTAACTGTGAATATTAAAGTTTCTAAACTCAATCTTAAATTTGAAGGTAAATAAAGTTTCTAAACTTTATCTTTGTCGACCCCTATTGTCAACTTTAATGTGTAGCATCCTTGTCAAAATAATAGCAAAGCGAAGGATTAGTGGAAATGAAAATGAAAGTAGAACATATATAACAAAAACGAATGTTTTTATCTATATAGGATTTTAAGCTTATCAATGATGCTTTCTAAGGTTTTCTTCATAGGCTTTCTTCATTTTCTTTAGTTTTTCTTAAATGCTCAGAAGTTTCCTTAAACAAAAATAAGCCTAGGAATTTTAGTAAAAAGAAGACAAACCATTATTGTTGAAGATGACCTTGTTTTTTGCAAAATTAGAAAGGCATTGATCATTAATTCATATTTCTAAGAATTTCATTTAGTATAGACCAATTCCTTAAGTTTGGTAGTTTTGACAATCAAATCATATGATAATTTAATCAAAGAACCCAACCATTCGTTGTTCTCTATAAAAAGTTAATCTTTTTGATTTGGAAATATTGGAACTAGACAGGTGATTTTTAAAGCTTGGAATGTGTCTTTGGAGAGCACATTCATAGACAATATCTTATTCTTGACGATAAGAATAATGAGAAGTAGTAGGCATATAAAAATAAGGTTATCTAATTAGGAGAATTCATACTAAAAAATGCCCTCAGAATTGTTATGCTTATGCCTATATCTAGAAGAAAAATACAACTCATTGTCAATCAAAATTGACCTTTTGCATACTTACGTGTACAATTATTGACAAACTCATGCAAGGTTGTTGGTTACAACTTACACAGCTAACAACATACAGCTTATGTTTTTAATAACAGTTATAAACTTGCATCATGTAGATTGTACATTTCTCTTTCAATAATTTGTCACTTTCTTTTCTATGCTTATCATCATCATCATCGTGCATGTTGACAATAGATTTCATGTGAAAACAAGTTCAATTTCGGACAAAAAATTAAACAAAGTGTTGGAACAGGACTTTCATCGAACACCTTGTAACTAGAACATAAAACACACCCATCTTTAACCATTCATTCATTTTGTTCCCTTTCTTCACCATCATTAACACATTTCAACACAAACCCAACAATATAGTTGTTCAATCCATGTAAACTACTCATGAAATCGAAGAAACCACAATAATTTTAGATTCGATATCATTAACACATTCAAAAACAAACCCATAACAAATCGAAGAAAAACTTACTAGGTTGAGCTCAACTCCACGAGACGATAGACGGGGGAAGATAAGAACAGAAAATCGCTAACAACAGTAGAAGGAGGATTGAAAATCAATTAAGTTTGAGAGAAAATTAAGAAGAAACGATAGAGAGGGAGCTGGGGGGAAGGCTGTGGGTTTGATTTTTAGTTAGTTGGGATGATGTCGTTTATCGTTAGACAAATGACGTCGTCCCACTTACAATTTTTTTTGCCGTTGCAACATTCAGTGACAAAAATAAGATTCGTTGTAAAATGTCAAACCTTTAGCTACGATATATGATAACCGTCACCAATACATTTGGAAAAACGCAAAAAACGACGTAGTTATATTATTTTGATCTCCCACATTTTGTGACGAAACTAAGATTTGTCGCAAAATGCCATGCTTTGGTTCCGAAAAACCTATAGCGTCATAAAATGTACAACCTTTTGCTACCAATTTGTTAAATCGTCGAAAAAAATGTTTCTTTTACCTTTTCCGATGGTGGCAATTTTCATTGCCTAAAATTATAATTTCGCTACGAATATTAGAAAACGTCGCCAAAACCCAAGCATTTTCTTTACTTTTTTATTTTTCTTAATTGATTAACATATATTAGTTTTTCCTATTACCAATAACAAAATGAAAATTTAATCTTCTCACTTATATGTGCAATTGTTCTTCATTTGCTTAATTTTTGGGAATGACTAATCTTTAAATATAATTTGTTAGAAATAGTTTTATAAT
>JAOQMS010044403.1:0-10398 GCA_027563885.1 Erythroxylum longipes | reverse complement strand
TAAAACTTGTAAATAATCCAAATTATATGGATTATTTTTTCACTCTTCAGGATGCTGACAAAGAAGAATTTCTAAGGAAGATTTAAAGAGTAATTAGTTTTTAAGATTTTCCAATTTATTAAATTTAGATTGTTTAGAAAATATTTGACATTTTTTAATTCGAATTTTGAGATTGTTTGGTTGAAATAATGCACCATTTATATTTTATTTTCAATGTTAGAAAAAATTTGATATTTGATTTGAAGTTTAAGATTTATCTTTGTACTCGTCTAAGGTTTTTTTAGTATTTTCAATATTTTTATGATATAACATTATTATATGATTAGAATATCATAAATGAAAAAAAATAACATTTAATAATATAACTTGTATTACAAATTAACATTATTTAATGATTACAATTTTTATTTGGTTTGTAGGGATATAATTGGAAACATAAGTCAAAATTAAATTACATTCCATAAAATACTGTTGCATACCAAATACTATAATAAGAATCAACCCAACATTCCTATTAGAATTCTTATAAGTATCCAAACATGTGAATATCTTTACTTTCCCATGGATTTATTTTCCAAGGAATCAAATTCCAAATTCACTTTACTTTCCCGCCAACCAAACGGGGCCATAGGGGAAACTGTCGAAGTGAAATATGTTTACCCCTCATGTGCAGTGGAAATAAAGGGTAGAAAATTTATGGCAAATTTGATCGATTTAACAGTATTAGAATTTGATATTATCTTGGGTATGGACTAGTTATCAAATCACCATGCTAAAATGGATTGTTATGCCAAAAGAATTATACTTAGGCCTGATCTAGAAACAAAAATGTTATATCAGGGTGACCGAATTGGGTTTCCTGTTAACAGAATATTAGCTATGCAGGCCCAAAGACTTCTAAGAGAGGGATGTCAACGGTATGTAGCTCCCTGTAGTAAAGGATTTTTCATTTGTGTTTCCAGAAGATTTGGCTGGATTACCAACAAAAAGAGAAATAGAGTTTAATATAGAACTCCTTCCTGGAACAAACCCTATCTCAATTACTCCATACAAAATGACACCTATAGAACTGAAACAGTTAAAGGTGCAGTTGCAGGATTTGCTTAATAAGGGATTTATTAAACCCAGTAGTTCACCGTGGGGGTGCACGAGTGTTATTTGTTAAGAAGAAAGATGGATCCCTGCGATTATGCATAGATTGTAGGTAGTTGAATAAAGTAACTATTAAAAATAAATACCCTCTTCTTTGGATTGATGATCCGTTTGTTCAATTATAGGGAGCAAGTCATTTCTCTAAGATTAATCTCAAATCTAGGTATCATCAATTAAGGATCCGAAAAGAGGATGTGCTGAAAACTGCCTTTAGAACCAGATACAAACACTATGAGTTCTTAGTGCTTCCTTTTGGTTTCACGAATGCACCAGCTACCTTTATGGATATGATAAATAGAATCTTCAGGCCGTATTTAGATAAATTCGTTGTGGTTTTCATTGATGACAGATTGGTATATTCTAGGATCCAAGAAAAACATGAAAAACACGTGGCAATGGTGTTACAAATCCTTAGAGATAATCAGTTATATGCCAAGTTGGCAAAGTGTGAGTTCTAGCTTGATATAGTTGGTTTCCTGGGTCCTATAGTTAGTAAAGAAGGGATTCAAGTAGATCCTCAGAAGGTGGAAGTAGTATCTAATTGTCCTAGACCTACTAATGTTACCGAAATCCGAAGTTTCTTAGGTATGGCCGGTTATTATAGACAATTTGTAAAAGATTTTTCCAAGATAGCTGCTCCACTTATGAAGTTATCATGGAAACAGGTGAAATTTGACTGGGATGATTCCTGTGAGCAAAGTTTCCAAAAGCTTAAGAAATGTCTCACTTTAGCTCCAGTGTTAGCATTGCCTTCAGGGCAAGGTGATTATGTGATATATTGTGATGCCTCCAAAATTGGTTTAGGCTGTGTATTAATGCAGAATGGGAGGGTAATTGCTTATGCTTCCAGACAATTAAGGAAACATGAAGTAAACTATCCTACCCATAATCTAGAAATGACAGTAGTGGTATTTGCATTAAAAATTTGGAGACACTATTTATATAGTGAAAAGAGTGAAATATATACAGATCATAAGAGTATTTAGTACATTCAACAACGTAAAGGGTTGAATCTAAGATAGAGACAATGGATTGAGTTACTGAAGGATTATGACTGTCAGATCTTGTATCACTAGGGTAAAGCCAATGTAGTGGCTTATGCCCTGAGTAGAAAATTGATGGGGAGTTTGTATCATATCCCCATTCAAAAGAAAGAGCTAGTTAAAGATTTAAATGGGTTATTTAATATAGGATTGCACTTAGAAGTATCTGATTCTCAGGTATTACTTGCTCAGTTCTAGGTGAAACCCAATTTAATTGATGAGATTAAAACTGTCCAAGACAGTGATCCTAAACTAGCCAAATTGAGAATAGTTGTATAGGATGGTAAGGTGACAGAGTTCAATATAGAGGATGGAGTATTGAAATGTGGTAACAGGTTATGTGTGCTTGATATAAATGGGCTAAAACAGAGAATTATGCATGAGGCACATTATATACCCTATAGTAAACACCTTGGAACCACCAAGATGTACCATGATGTTAAAGGTATGTATTGGTGGCCGGGTATGAAGAAAGATGTAGCCTAGTTCGTATCCACCTGTTTAACTTGTCAACAAGTCAAATTGGAACATTAGAAACCCAATGGACTACTGCAGGAGGCTATTGTTACCCGAGTAAAAATGGGAGTGGATTACCATGGATTCTGTAGTTGGACTGCCAAGAACGCCTAAGGGGCATGATTCTATTTGGGTTGTAGTCGACAGACTCACCAAGTCATCCCACTTTATAGCAATTAAAATCACTTATAGTGTAGATCAATTAGCCCAGTTATATGTTGAAAAAATTGTGAAGTATCATGGAGTGCCAGTGTCTATTATTTCTAATAGAGGAACATAGTTCACTTCTAGATTCGGGCAGAACCATGTGTACACAGCTGAATTTTAGTATAGCATTCCACCAATAAATTGATGGGAAATTAGAGAGAACCATGCAGACACTCAAAAGACATGTGAAGAATGTGTGTCCTAGACTTTGGTGGAGATTGAGAACGTCATTTACCTTTAATAGAATTTGCTTATAACAACAGCGACCATTCCACCATTGGGATGGCACCTTGCAAGGCATTGTTGGCTTCAGTGTAGATCTCCACTATGTTGGACAAAAGTAGGAGAGAAACAGTTAGAGGGACCAGAACTAATTCAAGAAACATCTGCAAAAGTTACTCTGACACAAGAAAGATTAAGAATGTCCTTCAATAGGCAAAAGAGTTATACAGATTCTAAGAGGAGGGATGTACACTATGAACCAGGTGATCAAGTTTTCTTAAAAGTCTCTCCTATGAAAGGTGTAGTTAGATTTGGAAAGAGAGGGAAGCTAAATCTTAGACACGTTAGACCATTTGAGATCCTTGAAAGGGTCAGAAATGTGTCATATCGGTTGGCTTTGCCTCCTCATCTTAGATACGTGCATCCAGTTTTCCATATATTAATGTTAAGAAAGTACATCTAGATCCTTCTCATATATTACAAACCCTAGAAGTGGAATTAGCAGAGAATCTTTCTTATGAAGAAACTCCAGTTGCCATCATGGACAAACAAATTAGAAAATTGCAGAATAAAGAGATTTCAATGATTAAAGTCCAATGGCAGAATCAAAGAGTTAAGGAATGTACATGAGAAACAGAAGAATCAATGAGAACTAGATATCCACAGTTGTTTCCCAAATAAGGTAAATTTCTAAAATTCGTGGACGAATTTTTAATAAGAGGGAGAAATGTAACACCCGGTATCTAATTTACTCGGTACAGTGGAAAAAAATAAGTATTTGAGACTAATGTCATTAAAACTAGGACAGTGAATCATAATTTTTGGTGACATCAAATTAATGATATTCGATACTTTTTCAGTCGTCACAGGAAATTGTACGAGCAGATTTTAAAGAACCAGTACAAGAGGGACATCTTTGTAAATAATGAAAAGAGTGGCTTATAAAGGAAGCTAAGTGCAAATAAGACAAAATGCTTGTCTTCCTTCTCCCTCACTTGGCCGAATTCACCATGGAAGCTCCTCTCTCCAATTTTTCAAGCTTTGTAACAAGAAAGTGAAGGAGAATCAAGCCGATCAGTTGATGCAAAATGATAAGATTCAGTCCCGACACTTGATTCTACTGATTGGAATTTAGTTTCTCACTTTCTTTTGCCATAACTATGAAACCCGTTTGATGAAATTTATGGATTTGATGATTTTGATGATGGATTCTTACTATTTAATGACTAATGACTCATTAACATAAGGAAATTTTCAAAGGGAGGCAAATTCGTAGGTCCTTCTTATACAATTTTTTAGAGTTGTTTAACGTCTGAATTTGAAGAAACTCAAAAATTGAAAGTTGTAGATATAGGTGTCTACTGTATCCCTAATTTTTTTTAAGAATTTAGGTTCCAAAAAAAACAAATGAGATATAATTCCCGAATTAAAACTGGTTTGGAATACCAATGAGATTGAAACATGAAATGAAAGTTAATTGTTTGAGGACTTTAGAGTTAGAATTGGATGATGAGTTCTTATGAAATGCTCTAAAATGTGTCATCTAAGTGTTGTATAAAGGAATAAAGGGAATTTTAATTAGATGAATATCCTATGAGATATGGCTAAATAAGTGAAGGGTGTTATTGATCTTAGTGACATAGAAGAGAACAGAAATAACACACACTTAGAAAAATCACAATAAATCCAAATTACACTATTTTAAATCTATCTTTGGATATGTGATAGCCATATGAGTCTATTGAAAATGGAAATTTGAATCACCTCAATTGGATAAGAAATGAATAAGTTATAATGATTTTAGTCAGGAAAGGTTCAACTCGTGATAGAATATTAAGGCTGACTGTAAATGGGATATTTGGAAGCCTTAATGACCGAATTAGAAAATGGTCATAAAATAAATAATGTGAATTTATAGAGGTATGGAAATTTTGGAAAACATTGGACCTATGTAAAAAAAGTTATGCCTTTGCAAATGGGACCTACGTGGATGAATTAGTGAAACTGAATAGGTTCAAGTATGATTAAGCTAATCAAGACATAAGGAATTAGGTACTCGAAATTGTGAACTAAGTTTGGACATAATGAAGTCCAAGACTCCTAATTTCAAGGGAAAATTAGCTTGAAACCAATTTGACCATTATAGAAGAAATATAAATTTATAATGATATATGTTAAGAAATGAGATTTATGTAAGAATGACTAATGTAGGTATATGTAATTTTATGCATGTTAGCCAATAGCTTGTCAAAGCAAAAAAGGAATAGAACTAGAAGTTGTACCTAGTACCTCTCAAGTTCAAGAAAATTAGAAAAGAGATCAGAACCCATGAGATAATTGAGGTGAGTATAATTATGCTACTATACTGGTGCAGTAATCCTTTTTTTAATCTTGCTGCTTGTTGAATTGTTCTCAAATCTGTATGACTTATTTGATATATGACTCCATGTTGTATGCCAGATTGGCCAATTGACATTCAGATTCTTTGCATCTTCTAGTTCCCTTATTATGTTGAACCTATTAATTGCAATTCTTTGATGAATCATGTTTTTTCTTGTTAACCATGATTGATGAGTTCACAGGATACCCAGCTGATAGAGTTTATTATCAAAACCATGTGCACATAGGTAATCCATCAGTGATGGGTCAGATCCGGGTCCTAACTTGAGAGGGCAGGCCTCAAGGGGAAAGGTTAGGCCAACCTTATCTAGAATCAGAAAACGGGAGATAAACCGTACTAACATGCCTCTGTCTCTTCCTATAAAATTCAGAAAATTAGAACTCAAAAATGAGAAATCAGAACTTAAAAATGAGAAAGCTCATAATTAGAAATCTTGTGGAACTCTACCAAAGAAAAGAACCCAAAACTCAGAAAAGAATTCAAAAACTAGATTCATTTTATAATAGAACAATTTAGATTGAGATTTATAATTGATAATCATGTGATTACCGCATTTGAAATTACTACTTGTTTATTTATTGATACCATGTATTGTTGTTTAGAGTGCCACAGACCATTCTTGTGAAGATAGCCTTATGTTACCTAGCCTCACAAGCATGGTAGCATGTTTATATCTCACTGAGTCGTGTTGTAGACTCACCTCTCACTATTATTATTTCAGCAGATTAGCAGATTATACGAGAGAGAAATCTAAGCCTTTTGAGACTCGCTTGGATAAACAAACAAGTAATTTTTTTTGGAAAGATGTTCACTTATAGCTGCTCTATGGTTTGTCACAATCATATGTACATGATAAATGTATGGATATGCTATGTTATTGAGAATGATGTCAATTGATGATATGAGATAATCATAGATTGATAGATTATAAGTAGATAATGAATGTGAGAATTACAGATTGTGATCCTTACTTCATTTAAAACTGTTAAGCAGGTATATGGATAATTAATCAGACAAACAAATGGGTTACGCCCGATTTTCAATAGAATATAGAAAAGTGTTAGGCTTACTGTAGGTTTTAATGGCATTAAGCCTACCCATTCCCTAGTGCCAACACGGTCCAAAAGGTGGGTTGTGTCAGATCACATTCTATCTTAAAAGCTTCATTAAAGTTAGGCAAACTAAACACAGGTGCAAACTAAAAACAAGTTCTTGTACCTCATTCCAATTAAATCCACCATCCTTTTTAATTATTTCAGTCAATGGCGCTGCAATGGTATTAAAATCTTTCACAAAATGCCTATAAAAGCTAGCTAAACTATGAAAACTACGCACATCACCAACACACGTAGGAGTAGGCCAATCTTTAATAGCCTTAATCTTCTCCTCATCAACATGCACACTATGGGCATAAATAACAAAGCCAAGAAAAACAACTTTATCCATACAAAAAGAACACCTTTTAAGTTTAGCATATAGTCTTTCACGCCTAAGTGCTTCTAGTACAGATTTAAGATGCATAACATGCTCATCAAGGCTTTTGCTATAAATCAGGATGTCATCAAAGTATACAACCAAAAACTTGCCAATAAAATCATGCAAAACATGGCTCATTAATCTCATGAAAGTGCTAGGTGCTTTTGTTAAACCAAATGGCATGACCTTCCACTCATATGAACCATATTTCATTTTAAAGGTTGTTTTTCACTCATCCCCTACTTTCATTCTAATCTAATGATAACCACTCATGAGATCAATTTTTGTAAAGAAACAAGAACTATGTAACTCATCAAGCATATCATCTAACCTAGGAATGTGGTGGCGATACTTTACCATTATCTTGTCTACTACCCTGCAATCCAAGCACATACGCCATGTTCCATCTTTCTTTGGCACCAATAGCACTGGAACTGCGCATGGGCTTAGACTTTCTCTCATGTGTCCCCTCTAGCAACTCCTCCACTTGCCTGTGAAGCTCCTTTGTCTCCTCAGGATTACTCCTATAGGCTAGGTGGTTTGGAATTTGAACTCCTGGCATGAAATCAATTTGATGTTCAATGCCCCTCAATGGTGGTAATCCCTTGGGCAACTCATCTGGAAAGACATCAGAGTATTCCTGCAAAACAAGTTTCACAAAACTGGGCAAAGAAGGGTCAAGGTCAGTCTCATTATTAAATAACTCCTTATACATAAGCAAAACCAATGGTTTCTGTGTGTACGTAACCTTCCTCAACTCTTTTTCTTTTGCAAAGAAAGTACTCTTTTTTATTCCACTTTGCTTTTCACTCTTCTCTCCTTTTTCAATTGCGCCACTCTCTTTCTTTTTCTCACTAGTGCACTTACTCTTAGTTGGGCCTTTGTTCTTATTTTCTTGAATGGCCTCTTTTTCTTTTTTTCTTTTTAAACTCTCGGCCTCTCCAAGTTTCTATTCTTCCATGACTTTTGCAGGTCTCAACTAATCCTCTTGAACTTCTCTTGGTGAAAGAGGTGCCAATATGAAGTGTTTCTCCCCCATCTTGAACAAATACCTATTTTTGAATCCATCATGCACTACACGCCTATCATATTAACATGGTCTCCCTAATAGTAAATGAATAGCATGCATAGGAATTACATCACACAACACTTCATCAAAATATCTCCCAATTGAGAACGCCACTAGCACTTGCTTGTTCACCCTAACCTCTCCACACTCATTAAGCCATTGCAACTTATAAGGAATAGAGTGCGTAATGAGAGGCAGTCCCAATTTCTCAACCAAAACCGCTCTTACAACATTGCTGCAACTACTTCCATCAATTATTAAACTCCACATCTTACCCTTAATTAAACATCTGGTGTGGAATATGTTCTCCCTTTGTTCATCAAGCTCTATCTTGTGCATTGAGAGCTCGACTCACTACTAATGCTTCGGCCTGGGCTGTTTGCTCAACTTCTTCATCAATACAATCCTCCAACTCAGGCATATCACCTCCATCACTATCTTCTGATTCAATTACCCCATCTCGTAAATACATGATCTTCCCATTGGGATATTGGTTCGCCTCATGACCTGAACCCAAACACTTGAAGCATTTGAAGTCTCTTTGCTTAGTGCTAGGATTTTGATCATTAGATGTAGGCACACCTTTAGAGGTTGTCCACTTTTCCTTGGACTTGTCCTTATTGTCATAGGACTTATCCTTGCTCGTTTCCTCCTTCTTGGGCCATTTTGGACCCCAAGAATTTGAAGGTCTCGAGGTATTGCCCTTGCTTAAGCATTTTTCCCTTCAATTGCTTCTCAATCTTCATAGCCATGCATACCATGTCCTCCAATTCTGAGTATTTATGAAGCACTAACATGTTGGCTATCTCTTTGTTTTGACCAGCAAGGAACCGAGCCATTGTAGCCTCTCTATCCTCCACCATGTTAGCTCTTATCATAGCTATCTCCATCTCCTTATGGTAATCTTCCCTGCTCTTCGTTCCTTGCCTCAATGTTTAGAGTTTTTGATGCAACTCCCAATAGTTTGGCACGAAATCTCTTTTTCATGATGCGTTTCATCTCATCCTAGGTTTCAACCGGTCTTTCTCCAGTTCGTCTTCTACTAACCATCAATTGATCCCACCAAACAGCAAAATAATTAGAGAACTCAACTGCCTCTAGGTTCACCTTCTTTTCCTCGTAATAATTGTGACAGGCAAATATCATCACTACCTTCCTTTCCCACTCCTAGTAGGCATCTGCATCATTCCTTCCTTGAAATGGTGGCATCTTCATTTTGATACTGTCAATGTTTCTATAACTTTTCAGTCTCTTCCTCCTCTCTGCCTCTTTAAGCTCTTCCTCTATAACCACCTCTATTTTTACCTCTATGTCCTCTACCACCTCTTGCATTGTTTCAGCCTCCATACCACTCTTCCTCATAAAATCCTTCTTCATCTTGCTCCTCCTTATAGTGATAATGATTATGAACAGGATGGTTCTCTCTTCTTCTTGTCCCATTACTCCCTGAAGATTTGGCTTGAATAGTTATGAGAAGCCTATCTTGTCTTTCAAAGTTTCTATCTTGCTGCACAAACTTGTCTTTGACTTCAAGGAACATAGTCTCTATTCTCTTGAATTGATTTTGCATTGCTTCAAGAGAAAAGAATGTATTTCGTTGGTCTTCATCACTGTTTCCATCTTTATTGCTATTATGAGACATGGTTTGTTCTTGCAAGAAAACGTTAGAAGCCTCACAACACTCCCTCATGTGTTTCTCTCTAGAACAGAATTTCCCACTTGTGTTTTACCAATAATATGCTTTTTCACTATATAATCTCACACTCTTGCCTTTTGACACTCAAGTTCCTCCTTTATTGTTACTCTACAGGATCACTTCAACAAGATCAAGGAAATCAACAAGTAAAAAGTTCAAGTAGAAGCACAAAGATAACAAACTTAACAAAGAAAACGAATAGATGAAACAAATCTAGAAACAAAATATTGTACGGATGGAAAATAAATCAAAGTGCCAATACACGGATGAAGGGTAGTGTGGGCAACGATTCTTGTGTCAATTGAACAATTATGAGTGTAACAATTGTTCATATCAATGTAGTGAAGCAAAGATAGGTAACAAAACAAGAAATAAACTAAGAAACAAAAAAAGAAAAAATAATATCACAAACTTACCAAACCCAAAACCAAATGATTATTATTATTTATATTTTTTATCCAAATCTGACACAATTCCAAAAATTGAACAAAAGATTCAAAGAAAATGTTTCTTGATAGGTTCTTGAATGAAAGAAACATAATATAGATGAATCTTGAATTGATAAGAACAAATCTTGAATGAAAGATCAAACAAAGATTCAAAGAATCACAATCTT